>JAOXYD010096858.1:0-25574 GCA_028565735.1 Pinacopodium congolense | reverse complement strand
GATCCCTCATCTCACTTTGTGGCTTCACGCCCCTAGCCACTCATAGTTTTCATTACGATCTCCAAAGCTTGCAGATATAGTTCACTGCTGGAACTTTGTAATTGGTCGACCAACATATGGAGATCATCCCGGGTTACTATTTCCCCTGGGCTCATCCATTGTGCTAGCTTTTGAGCTACGTCGCACTAGGTGTTGTGGTCCCGCTGAATGGAATAATCGGAAGTAGAATTGACAAAGGCTTCTAGAATGGTGGCCGCGGAAATGTATATTTTCCCCGAATCTTCTTCCTTTTTGGTACAGAATAATAGTCTCATTGGAGCGGATACACAAATAACTTTAACTTCAAGAAGTAGAGTAGTCGGTTTGCCAAAAGAACGGGGTTGGATACGAGATTCAACGATTTAAAATAGAAGTTCAATAGCCCGCTTAAACGCTTTTTGAGTTCAAAAGGAGATTGGTTCTCACTCTTGAGAGATAAGAAGAATAGCCTATTCTAGTAGCCCAGCAAATCTTTCTCCTCTGGGATGGCGAGAATCCGAATGGCGAGAAAGAGCTCTTTTCAAGTTTTCATTTCAGGAGGAAGAGGAATACGGTGGTAGCTCAAGGCTTTACAATGAATATGAATACCAAGTGCAAGGTGATCTTTTAATACGTTGTTGTCGGAATTCCTAGTCGAAGGGATCGATCCCACAACCGACTCAGCGTAAGGCGATTCGCACATAGCCATTAGATTCGATCCAGACTGGAGGATCTTTCCTATGCTATAAAGGTGGGAATGACTAGCCACGGATTCGCAGGCGAGACAGATGAGAAGACATCCAAAAGGAGATCACATCTTATAGTAATTACAAACACACCCTGCAATTACAAACACACAAGCTCCATTTAGCATTTGTGTAAGCAACGATTTCAGTAAGGAAATTTCTATATGAAATTTTGGAAGGCAATTGTGTTGGCAACTATTAAACTGCAGAAAATTCTAAAGAAGTATCCTCATTTGGCATTTAAGAAAAATTACTAATAAGAGCATCTTAAGAAATTAGAATTAGTGACTTGGTACCTTAACCAATGACTCAGTATCTATAAGCTAATGAGCCATATCTACTTTGTTGCCCATGAGAATCTTATTGATGAGCCATTTTTGCAAGCCAAATATAATAACAATAGTATATAACAGTAGTAATAGCATTATTTTCCTCACAAAATAAAGTATGTAGTTTCATTTAAAAGCTTATGAAAAAACCCCAAAATACGAATGCTTGAGCTTCATATGATAACAAAGCATGAATGATAATGATCCTAAATATACACCAAAATGACTACCAATGCAATGATATGAAGCCATCAACTATAGTGTACATAAATAACTAATGAACTTGATCACAAACTACTAATAAAGGGTCATATCATAAAAATGGTATGATGTTAATTGACTAAAAATTTTAAATGATACATGAAACTACAGCATAACCAACCACCCCTATCACTAACTTCAGTAATCCAAGCCTAACCAACAAATCAATCTTCTTACCTTTTATTTCAAGATTTGGATGATAATTCCTTGAGCAGGAGAATAAAACGCATTCATTTAACAAAGGGCAAAGAGGAAGATAACAAATTTCACTCCTTTTGTATTGTCATTTAACTTCTTTTATATGAATTTAGAAGTAGCCAATTCAGTTTTTTCTTTTTTTGGGTAAAGAACACATACTTGCAGCATTTAACTTGTAGTTGGATCATCAGACTCCATTTGGGATCCTTGTAATGACATAAGCACTTCCATAGCCTTGCAAAGATGGATATAGATGGAATTTTGAAAGAAAAACCAAATAATTGAGTACTATTACATACATCAAGAGATTCTAGTATCAAACCAACTAGTTCAATATTAGGAAAAGTCAATCACGAAGAATTCGTTCTACAAGGCTAAATGTTGTTGCAGTATGAATTAGATTCATAATATCTAGATTAAAAAAAAGCATGCACCATTCTATGCTTACTTCCACCTACTTACTTAGCATCATCTTTAAACTTGTCTCTGTCAACAGCCATCTCAACCGGACTAATGCACTTCATAGATTTTACATGAAGCATGTGATTGGCTTGTCAGTTGCATTCACTAATATGTCCTTCAAGCATGGCATAATGCATTATAATATTTCTGGAAGTGTTCTTATATTGCATAGATTATGTTAAATTTAGTATTACATAGTAAAATATCTATGAGAAAGGAAGCATATGCCAAAATTACTTGAGAAGAATCAGTAGGTGAAGCCAAAGTAGTTAATGCACCTCCTTGAACCATTTGTTTTCCATTCTCTAATATGAATGTACAGTATTTACAAAGCTTAAATAAAAGTAATTGATACTTTTCTTCATTCACCTATAAAAGAACAAGCAATTTTCTCACAACTCCATCTAAATAAGGTGTCAAAATTTCTAGAGTACAGTTCTCACTGGAGTTGAAGATGGCTGAGGCAGCATAAGCCTGTCACAAAAGAAACATCAAAGTATTCACACTTCTTACACCACATATATAATCTTTTATTGGAACGATATAAAGAAAGGTGAAGGAATTTGAAACTGAAAACAAGCTACAAGAAAAATGTTTAATGTAAAAAGTGGTAGTAAAAAGGGACCATTAGCCATAACTACACTTGCATATAATTCCAAGTGATGCACAACATCATTCTTAGTTAAGAAGTACAAAGATCATTACTAGGGAACATCAATTTTAATTTTACATAAGAAAGTGCATCCCAAAACCCAAGGCTTTACCCACATGATTACAAGTCCAAGAACTTAACACTTCAGTAAGAAATTTTCAAGCTATCCAATATTTGATCCTTACCAGAAAATTAACAAAGACCTTAGTAACGATATTATATTGCACAATGCATATCCATGCCAATAAAGATAGTGCAGATGTAATCTAAAAATCACTATATAAAATTAACTAATATAACAAAGAACTTTATTTTCTTAATTAAGTTATTGCAATGACAGAAACCAAGCTGTACTCGAGGGTTTTGGAAATCATCCATTGCCAAGACTAGTGTTGGCAACACCCTCTAATGGTATTAATTTTGCAAATTTGGACCCACATCTGGAAATTCTGTATGTTGTTTTTATAGGATAAAACAACATATGAAATAAAATAACTTACTATTTTCATAGCCATTCAATGTATACCAAGCAATTAAATTATTCCAATATATAACATCCTTATGAATAAGAACTCATATTGAGTAAGAATATGTATTTTTATAAAAGCTATTATACAAATAAATGTTATTGACATGTTGAAAAAAAAGACATGTCATATTGCTCCCATATGATAAAAAAAACAAAAGATACCACATACTTTTTAATTAATTAATACCAAACACATTATACTACCCTTATATAACAAAGAACAAAAGATACCATGTACATCTTGATATGTTTTAAAAAATTACATTAACTACCAATGTTATTTCCTTCTTGTGGCTGGTTGAATATAACACTTCCTTGAAATAAGGCATGCATTTGAATTTACATAAATAATTAATATGAAATGTTATTAGTTAGAATATATACAAATTTCAATATTGATAATAGTTTATAATGAAGATAAAATTGTTAATATTGATACCTGTTGAGAGAAACTACTTTCATGAACTCCATATGATGACATTTTGCATGTCCTTAAATTGTGTCTAATGACTTTGTATTTTTTACATCTCTTGTGACCACTAACTCGTGTTGAGATTGCCTTTTTATTTTTGCTAGGTTCTTTCCATCTTATCTTCTTTGGCCTTCTGGCCCTTTTCTTGAATATGGGAGGTCTGATGACACGATGATGCTCTTCATTTGGTTTTCCCTAGAAATATTCACATGAAATTGGGTTAATATATCTCCAATAATAACGTATATAAGATTCCTTACTATAGAAGTTATGTACATACTGCTCTAGATCACCTCTATCTAAAATTATTATTAAGATTGCATGATTAAATGGGATTCCAGTTAAGTCCTAACCTGGCACATATACAATCATTTATCCTCAAATTAACAACATTGTGGTCCTAATTGTAGTGTTTAACCTCAAACTTACTAAATACTGCAAAACGATTTAAATAATTACTTTATGCTTTCTTGTTCTTCTCCAACTTTGATTAGATATTTGGACAAATGTTATTATTGTAAAATATTTCATAATCACTCTTTTTATCACCTTTAAGCATGTTAAAATTAACTTGTCCCTAGTATCTCTCAAGAAGGCATTGAAAATCTCTTATGTATTTTTTGATAGGATATCACATTTTGACCTCTTATCAAAAGTATTTCTACACCATCTTGGCTTAGGAATCTTGTTCAATCATTCATATGCTTTCTTATTAACCTCCCTTAGTCTACTCATCTCCCTTTCAAAGCCTCCACAAGTACACAAAGAAGCAATACTCCACATATTTTCTTTGATCACAACAGGAGCTTTAATTTAACATTGCAAGTTTAGCCATAGATGTCTGAAATAATATTTATAGTCAAATTAAACTAGCTCCTCCTTAAA
This sequence comes from Pinacopodium congolense, assembly GCA_028565735.1. Classification (NCBI taxonomy): domain Eukaryota; kingdom Viridiplantae; phylum Streptophyta; class Magnoliopsida; order Malpighiales; family Erythroxylaceae; genus Pinacopodium; species Pinacopodium congolense. The sequence continues at coordinate 21,022 of JAOXYD010096858.1, read as the reverse complement.
AAAACTCCTTCAATCCCTGCAAAGTAAAAAAAAATTAACACATTAGTACAAAGAAAACATTCTTCGTATTATAATACATGTAAAAATATATTATATATCTTTTACCTATCACTCATGAAAAACTATGAGTAATCTAAACCTATGTACTCTAGTAAAGAATGAAGGAATCAATACCAATTTTGTTTATTCTCTACTTTAACCACAACCCATACTAATAGATCAATGTTATTATTTGGATTTCTTTTAAAAGTTATTAGTAATTAGCCTTCATAACTTGCCTTTAAATAACATTCGTCAACACAGATGATTGGTCTAGAATTGCTCAAAATTTAGTTTTTGCTTATTCTAACTAAACATAGTAAGAATCGAACGTAGTTTTTGATGTCCAAATATAAAGTGAACTCCCCTTACTATTTTCCATAACAATTAAGAAATATCCTCTGAGCTTATCATATTGTGTACCCTTATCACCATGAAGTAAATATAATGCATACTTCTTAACTCTGTATGCCTTTAAGTATGATATGTCATGTTAATAGTCTCTCAACATTGAACCTTTCAAACCTTTAATTCTCCAATTAGGGAAATCTCTAAACTGAGTCAAGTACTTCTTCGCAATCTCCTTTGAGCCAATTCTTTTGTTATTCTATGTTTGACCACAATAATGTTTATCTTGGAATGTCTTAATATGAAATGCAGTTTAATCTTGTGTTTTACTCACATGTATCCTCCAACTACATTTAGCCCTTACACTTAACTATAATTTTTGGCATTTCATTCTTTATAAGTATATAATCAAACTCCAACTGAATACTCATCTTTTTTGATGCCTTCTTAAAGCTGTCGGCAGAGTTAAACACCATACCCTGCTTCAAACTAATTTCAGCTCTCCTTAAACTTAAGATATTGAAATACGAGAACTTTGGACTCCTGTATCATTTACCTGAACTCTCATTAACACTTTCTAAATCATCATCATTCACCTCAATCTCATTATCCCCTAAATCAATATTATGTGACCCTAGTAACCAATCACTCATATCAAGCAAATTTACGTTTAACCCATACTCAAATATTTCCTCCTTATCCCCATCACTGGCATGCTCCATTTCACTACATTATAATAATTTCTCCATACTATAGACAAAATCAAACTCAACATTTGAATCATTATGAGACTCTTTCTCAGTTGCATCATCTGTAGGAACAATAGAGAGATCGGTTGGATCATCGTAGTACATAGCTTCGAATACCTATTCCTATCTAAAAACACTTGAACTACCTTTAACTTCCTTTCTTCTATCAACCTTATCAATGTTCTCATGTCATTGTCATTTTGAAACAACCTGAATCCATCCTTAAAAGATTCATGTGGGAATTTATATATTAATTCCCAAGCTTCTCCATATCCTATCCTCTTTACATTTAACATGAACTCAATTAATGTGATATAATCTGCATTTGCTCCAAAGTACTCTGTTTCTCTACCTTTATATCGTATAAATGGTGTAAACATGTATTTACCATCATAATGACATTCAAACTTGATTCTAGGATTGGAACTACTAACCATTGTTTGACAAGTATCTTTAATTTAACAAAAAAAAAGCAACACTATAAGAACGCATAAAATAATGATGCTTGAATTACTTTTTAACAAATATGTAAAGATAAGCAAAAAAAGATATGCATGATTTACATTGCGTAGTCATATAACAGAATAGGACCAATTTTCATTAACATGAATAATTTCTAACAGGTTAAGAGGGACTGAATCTAAAATGACAAACTTCATTTCTACAAGCAAAGAACTACATCAAGCAATAATTATTAAAGTTTGGCAAAGGCTCTAATGCACTTAAGTAAAGTAGCAATTTGTTGGATATTTGGATTAAAATCAATTCAAATATGATTTGTATCAATTTTAAAAATTCTTTCTTTACCAACAAAAAATTAGAAAATTTTTGTCTTAGGTGGTTGCTTATCAATCTACATTCTTTCTCTATTGCTTTATTAGGATGTGACTTTCTGATAATCTAACCCGAGGTTTATGCTTTTTATAATTAACTCGATTTTCCGCTAATGGGTTTTTCTTGGAACTGTATTTTATATCAATGTTATTGTTCTTTCTAGTTACATTTGTTGTAATCTATTAGGTCTAAAGGGACATTGGCTTGTCAGTTTCTTTGAGGGTACTTTATAATGGCTCCAGGCTCAGCTGGGTAAAGGGTGGGTCGATCTAATTTTTAAAATGCACTGGTTTACTTCTATTGCATTATCAATCTAGTGGTGGAGCAACTAGTGGATAAACCATACGAAAAAATCAAATCTTTAAATTGACAATCTAGTGAACTTGAAACTTAAGGAAATGTTCTTGATCTTACAAATACATATAACATTTCACGTTCTATTGAAACAAAGAAATTAGCATTTGTGGAAAGAAGATCTAGCCTAAGACTAAAAAACATGCATGAAGACAAAAAGACCTTACTATGGCAGTGATATGAGCAAGCTTTTAAATGTTCATAAATTTAATGTTTCTAATGAACGAACTCAAAGCAACAACCAGAAGAGGCAATATGATTCTTAAAGACATAATAGTGGTAAAAAAAAACTAAAGTTAATTGCTTAAAGCAAGAATGCCTAAATGATCTAGATTAGAAAATTGATTCAGAATGTCATTTCTCAAATTACAATATTTTTAAAACGACATGAGCATGCTAAAGAAGGATGTCAAACAACAGTATCAAGGTAAAAACTAATGAAAAAGACAAATTAACAACCCAAACCTAGAGTTAGCTCAACTAAATCTAATTAAAAAAAACCCAAATTGGAACTGACCTAAAACACTAAGAATTTGCCATTAATAACCAACAATTAAGCTCAAAGAAGCATCGTTTAGCTAAAGAGGAATAATAATGCAATGTCTTTTATGCAAAATGGGAGTTTCATGTCTCCTTATCTTGGTGTTGTCCATTGCTCTTGTACCAATAATAGGCAAAGCTTATCATGTGAGCAAATGTGGGTATGAATCTTAGATATATAGGGTTTTGGTTGTTAGTACTTAGGATGAGATTAATGTTGCCATAAACACAAGGTTAAGTGCACGAAGAAGATTAGTTTCTTAAAGGAAAAAGAATAAAGGACAAATCCTAGAATCTTAGAAAAAATCCAATGTAAACAAATTAATGTTACGATTGAGTTCAACCTTAAGATAAGGCAAGAGAGCAACGATGAGCAACGATGACAATGGCTCTAGGAAGCACAAAACTCATTGTCCGCTACCACGAGAAAAAGCAAAAGCATCACCCCTCTTTTGTATCCTATCAGAGATGAAGAAGATGAAGGCTTTGGCCTTCTACTTTACCTAGCTATAAAATGACATCATTGTGTGGCTGGGTAAATAAAATTAATAAAATTTAACCCAGCTCAAACAATGTCGTTTTGTAATTAGGTTAAAAATAATAACTTAAAATCTAGCCTCTCGATTTGGGTTGGGTTTAAAAAATAATAATTTAAAATCTAACTTAAAACGACATCATTTTTTTTTTTTTTGGGTTTGAACATTTATGACTTAAGCAAAATGACTTCGTTTTGCTTGAATCCCAGAATATAAATCGACATTGTTTTACATTAAAAAACCTAAACACCACCCTTCGTAATGTCAATTTCACTTTAACGGCCCAATCACTGCCAATGTCATTGAACACACCATTCAAATTACTATGCCATCTATTAGCTCAGTGCCACATCATCAAATAATAGGTGGGACCTATACAGAACATTTGTAAGGGGTTAATTGAAAATTAGGTAATATCGTTAAAGACCTCTATAGTTTATAAAATTATCAATTGAGTCCCTATAGTTTAAAAATTACCAAATAAACTCCTAAAGTTTGAAATTGATTTCAACTATTAGTCCCTTTGACAAATTAGGACATGTGGTACATCATGTATGTGGATTAAAATCACTAAGACCCTTGTGATTTGCTAAACTAGTAATTAAGTCCCTATATTTTCAAAACTATCAAATAAGTCCCTAATGGGTGAAAGTAATTGAGAACCTTAGGAACTTAATTGAAAGTTTATCAAACTATATGGATCTAATTGATATTTTACTAAATTATAAGGAGTTAAATGATTTAAAGCCTAATTAATTGATTATTTTTATAATTAAAATAATTTTTTTGATAATTAAAGAAATATGTGTTGTAAGCATACGAAATTTTTAGATTAAAATATGAAAAATCAAATAAACTCCAAAAATGTTTTTATCTTTGATAAGTTCAATATATATGATAAATATATGTGAGAGTAAAGTAAACTTATTAATATATAAATAACATAGTACTAACTGTTTTAAATTAATAAATTTTTTTGATTTGATAATGATTTGATTTATATGTGATTTTACGTGGTCTAAACTTAAAAGAATTTTTTATATTCAATTTCGATTAGATTTAAACAAAATAGATTAAAATTGATTTGAACCTATTTTAAATTATTTAAATAGATTAGAACTTATTTAAAATAGATTAAATTCAAATAAGTTTCAATCTATTTTATTTATATATAATCTAAATTAAATATAAAAAGTTTTTTTAAGTTTAAGTAGTATAAAATCATATTTAAGCTAAACCATTATCAGTCCTAAAAAATTTATTAATTTAAAATAATTATTAGTATATTATTTGTATGATATATACGTTTACCATACTCTTATTTATATTCAATGTCATATCTATTGAGCTTGTAAAATATAAATACAATACACATGTCTTTAATTATTAAAATTATCTATTAATTAATTTGAAAATCATATAACTCTTTATAATTTAGTAAATTATCAATTATGTCTATATAATTAGATAAATTATCAATTAAGTACCTAAAATTTTCAATTACTTTCACTTATTATATATCTATTTGATAGTTTTAAAATTATAAGAAATTAATTGATAATTTTGTTAACTATAAAAATCTTTGATAATAATTATCCTTAAAAATTTTACTAAAATATTGGAGGTCCAGTAAATTTGCTAAATTACATAAAGATATTTGATAAGAAAAACACACCGACGACGAGCGAACAACTTGGGCTAGGTTCCAAGGGAAAAAGACATTCCTACACATAACGGTAGCGAATTCCAAGACGTCACCGTAACTGTGAAGGGAGGAATCGCAATCATACAGATCTAATCTTGCATTATTATATACACACACACACATATATATATATATATATTTGTAAGTCATTTTCTTTCCTTTTTCCTAAACCTTAATTCTTAAAATTTAATCCAAAATTATTAACATTCATCAATAAAATTTTTAGCTTCTTTTTTTTTCTTTTTCTGGGAAATGAATCTAAATTTACATCAACTTAGGAGATATTTAGTTGAGTTGTGAATTGTAATTTTTTATTATAATTGTTATAGTTGTTGTATTATTAATTATATTTTTTTTTATCAATTTTTGTATTTAAAAAAATAAAAAACTGAAACTAAAAATTAAAGTTAAAGTAAACAAGCCCTAATGTCTTTATTCTCCTCATCTAATTGATCTTTTTTATAATAACAAAATTTGTATTTTTCATTATCCATGTTAAATTAGTTATTTTTAATAATAATTAAATTTATAATAATTATTTTTTAAATATACATTAAATACATCATTGGTTCATATAATATCTAATTTTAGCTAAATCATTTAAAGGATTATTGACTCATTATTAAATGATGAATTTAATATGCCAAAATAGTATCGAACTAGTCATTCCTACTGTCATCTGTATCTGCATGATGCGTTAAGAATTGTAAAATGGACTTAAAGGGGTAATCTAAGTGTAAAATCAAACTTAGAGTTTATTAATTAAATAAATTGAAAATTTAATAGACATTGTAACCTGTTTTAATTTTAAAGAAAATAAATGTAATTTAATCTGAATTTGTTATTTGACTTTAATTTACAAATTAATGACAATTCACCTAATATACAATGAAAAAAACCACTAAAAATTATACCAATATCAAAAATTGTAAGATGTAAAAATCATGGTTTATGCCTTCATATTAAATATTTAAAAATATAGTTAACATTTAGTAAATACTTTTTTAGTTTTTTTATTATTAAGGGCTAGTAACAATATATAAACAGGGTTGATAGTCGGATTCTGTGCCTAGTATATTAAAATAAATTAAAAATTAAAATTTAGAAGAAAAAATATCTGAAAGTAAAAAAACTACTTAAGAGACGGCGTTGAATCATTACGACTTGACGTTTCTCTCCTTTGTTTCTGTAGCCAAATTTAGAAACGTAGGACTGCCGCGGTTGAATCAACTGTTCTGTAAGGCTCCCAAAATAAAAAAAGTCAAAGATCGAAATCAAGTCATGTCTTCCAATCTCGGCAACGTGATCGTAACCGTCGACGGCAGCGAGGAGAGCATGCACGCCCTCCGTTGGGCGCTTGACAATCTCAAGCTCCGATCTACTCCTCCCGGCATCTTCACCGTCCTCCACGTCCAATCCCCTCCGTCCATCGCTGCCGGTCTCAACCCCGGGGCCATCCCCTTCGGCGGTCCCAGTTGAGTCCCTAGACTACTACTGTTCTTAGCTCTTGTAATCGCTATTTGATTCGTTTTGAAGTCATTTAGTTACTGAAACGGCGGATTTTTATTGAACTGAAGCTGACTTGGAGGTTCCGGCCTTCACCGCGGCGATCGAGGCGCACCAAAGGCGTATTACTGAAGCAATATTGTCGCATGCATTGGAGATTTGCCGCGAAAAGAACGTGAGGTTCTTCTTACTGATTCGCTTCTTTTAAGTTGTTTTCCTTTTTAATGCTTGCATATAGTTTTAGTTTCGGCTAGCTTTTATTGCTAATCAGCGCCATGTCAGATGATCTCACTGTAGTCGACGATCTTTATTAACTGTAACTGTCTCTTCCATTTGAGGATTGGATTGGATTCAGCTAAAAGTTGGTGTTTTTCTTTTCTGAATATAATCAGTTTCCAAAATCTGACTGGACCTGGATTCTTGGTCTTCTTATTGTAATATTAGGCATTTATTGGCTGTTTAGTATTAACATGCTTTCATTTTTACCTTATTCGTGGAGTTCGAATTTTCTGGTTAGGTGCACGTCAACACACTCGTGGTGGTGGGGGATCCGAAGGAAAAGATTTGTGAAGTTGTTGAGAATCGCCACGCTGATTTGGTTGTGATGGGTAATCGTGCTTTGGGTCCTATAAAAAGGTGCATAACTGGACGCAATTTCAACTACTAGAATTTTCTTCTCATTGCTTTTTGGGGATAGACGAGCCTTGACTTTGGGTATTATTTGTCTTTTTTGGTATAGGTCAAACACATTTCATTGCTAACAACTGAGCATGTATAAATGCCCCTATAGGTTTGCTAAAATACTTTCAATATTTTCAATACTTTCAAACACATTTCATTGCTAAAATACTTTCAATATTTTAAATATTTTGTTTCCTTAAACTTCGATTTGAAGGTAAGGGGTTTTTTTGATGGAGGCACAAAAGGGACAAATTGCTGCACTTGCGGGAAATAAAAAATGTTTGTTCTCTCTCTCATAAGCATCCTAGTAAAATCTCCAGTTAATGAACTATTGCAACATTAGGATAGTAGATAATGAAATCATTTTGGGACCAGATGCATTTATATATCTTTTCCATGCTAATGGATTTGCAAGCTTACCTATGATGCCTTCTTAGCTTTTCTTGTAAGCTTTTTTTCCCAAGTTGGTGTATGTCATACTACATGTTATGTTCATCATCAACCCTGAACCCTCCGTTTGCTCCTGGTTTGGAAGACTGGATTCCTAGTGGTTTATATACTGTCATAAGTATCATATAGGGCTTTTTAATTTGTTGAAGATTTTGCTTCATTTGAAAAGCAATTAGTGAGAGGGAATGGCGGGGCAGAGTTTTCAAGGCAATGTCTCATGAGCATAGTAAAACAATTGGTGTCTATTTTGGGGGCGTGTTTGATAAATTTGACATAGGTATGATAGTATCTCTCTTTGTGCTAACTGCGGGAAAAATATGCTTGTTGAACAGGATGTTTTTGGGAAGTGTCAGCAATTATGTTGCTAATCATGCACAATGCCCAGTCATCATAGTCAAGGGCAAGGACAATATATCAAAAAGGGAATGAGGTGTGTTCTCCATTTGATCTTGGGTTTCAAGGGTATAGCTACTGTTTGTTTCTATACAGTTTTATATTTCTAGTTTAAAATCCTTCTATGATATTATGTTGCAGTGCTACTACTTAATTTCAATGCACCCATCACCTGCTCCATGTTTCTTTTTTTTGTAATAAACGTGTATCATTGCTGCTATTGAATTCTTGCAACTTGATATTTTCTTGATCTATTGTGAACTGTCAAACAGTGGGCACAACTCTTGAGTTTCTTCTAGTTCTGTATTTGGGTGATCTAAACTACTTCGAGGTTTTTCAATTTCTTAATAGTACATCTGAGAGTTATTGTGTGTAACATGGGAGCAGATATTTTTAATTCCAGAAATGAGTATATTGAGTTGTTCGCAATATCAGTTCATGTAAGTAGCAAAACTGCATAGATCAATCTTTTTTGTCTCCCTTCATTTATATCCCAATTCCAGTCAGCTTATTTGTAGTGATCATTCCTTTATAATGGTCAATTTATGTAATCATGGATATAAGGGATAGGGTTATAGAGTGCCTAAGTCACTAAATGGTGAAGTAGAAAGATTAACTAAAAAGTTAATTATTTACTTGTGGAAATATTGTCTTGGAACCTTGTCTCTCTTGGAGCCCTGCCCCTCGGTTTTTTATGATACACAATAGGAAACTACAGTATGTGGTTGTTTTTTTATTGGTTGGATGATATCATTGGCGTTTCTGGACGAATGTATGAATCCAGAGGTAAAGATGTGGTCTTGAGAAGGTCTCAATGCTATGCAAACTTTGTAATCTTTAATTTACTGCTAAGTATTAGCATGGTGCCTATTCTGAAGATGGAATTCTCATCAAATTCACTTGTTTTTATCTAATATTGATTCTTGATGTCGTCCTCTTCTTTGTGGTAAATTTGGTGCAGACACAATATTTGGTGCTTGATCAACCATCCAGTGGCTTAATCTTTGGTACACATAAATGTTGGAGGAAGGCTTGAGTATGGGTGTTATTTCTTGTAGATAATGTGTTGTTGTCAATTGTATCTTTTCCCTTCGCGCGTTTTCTTATGAACTTCGCATTTCCTTGTATTGGTTTTCATTTATGAAAAATTTCGTTCCTTGAACACACATTTGCTTGCGCTTCATAGTCATTGTTGTCTTTGAAAGTACCCGAGAAGAATAACACAATTTTATGGTGGGTTCATCAAATGAGGCGTTGTATTATCACCACCCCATTTGTCCTTTATGATGAATGGAAATCACATGGGCTTTTCGGAGATATCATTGTTAGGCTTTGCTTCCTGTGATTTTTGTGTTCCAAAAGATTTTGCCTTTGCATCTCTGAATGAGAATGATTAAAAAATAAAAAAAGCAATTAAGCACTTTCAATGTACAAATATGAACTTTATTGCATACTGTAGGTCATGCTACAGGGTTTATTTTAGTCCTTATGCCAATAAATTGAAAGAGGATTCGGGTGCAAAAGGACAAGTGAATATTAAGACGTGGTCTGACTGTCATTAAATCATTAACCCATCTGGGGATGTCCGGTGATGAAGCATATGAACAGCAGAGTTGGGGTCCTAACAACAGAGCCGCACAAAAAATCTTCTGAAATATGTCTTTTAACTCTTAACCTGATCGTCAGACTCTTGTATACAATTTGGATAACGTGTTTTACATACGAGTTGTAAGAGTACAATGGCCTCAATTTCACCCTCGGTCGTCCCAATGTACAGTGGGTCCTCTACAGTTTCTCTTTTCTTTTAATTTCTTCCTCTTCTTTCACATTCTTCCTCGCCCAATCCGACATTCCAATCTGTTCTGCCCGAGCTGAGGGCGATTCTTCTTTAGCAATCTCCACGTTATACTCCTCGAAATCCATGTTCCATGTTGGATAATGCTTTGCGAACAACCGTGGAACCCTTCCTCCTTCCTTTTCCGGTGATCCCACGTCTGCGGGGATAGCTTTCGAGGGAATCGTCCATCAAGTAGCCCAATCCTCTGAATTCCGCAGATCAGAAGGAAACCATAAGTAAGTCCATACGATTGAATGATTATGTAGTCTAAAAAATCTAGCAAAGGAACGTTAACAAATTCTGTTATAAATATACCTACATAAATGAAAACCCAAGAAAAGATGGGATAGAGAATTCTGTTGTGCTTTACCCATAGTGCCATGTACCGTATCGTACCAATCGTATAATGGTACGGTAAAAGTAAATATCGTTCCAGTTTGAAATACTGGCTTGTACCGATTTTTTCGGCTAGTACTGGCCGGTACCGGATTTTTAGTATGGTACCGGAGACCAATTTGCAAAATTGAAAATTCTCCCCAGACCATTGACTCCAGTTCGTCTCTCGATTGTTGACTCTCGTTTTCTTTTCTTCTTTGTGACTCTGTTCAGTGTGTCTCAGTGTCTGTCGTCTGTGCTGCCGTCCATTGCCTCCGAGTATCGATTGTCGTCGCCTATTGGTCAGTCTCCATCGTCGTCGTCATCCCCTCTTACGAGTCTTCACCACGCTTGTTGTGAAAATTTTCTGAGTTATTAGGTATTGCATTTTCTGGTTTTTTTTGTTGTTTAGAAAGATTGTATTGTGAATTTTCGTGATGCGTGTTGTGTATTTAATGATTTCATTGGGTTAAATTTTTCTGGGTTTAAGGTGTAGAGTATGCCTGCATCGTGTTTGTCATATGTTATCAAAGAACTTAATGTTAATAGAACGATTGATTGTGTTATCTTAGTTGGTTAGTTTCTCAAAACACATCTTATTTGGTTGCAAATGATTTATAACCAAATAAGACGTGTTTTGAGACACCCGAATTGTCATGGTATCCCATCGTATTACTTATTCTGTGTGTGTATTTCAATGATAACAAAACTCTTGATATTCATCACTTTCTGCTCAATATGATATCCCATCGTATTTTTTAGAATTATTATCAGGATATTTATCACTTTCTGCTTAACAGGAGGCATCATTGGGCTTGGTGAGGTTGAGGAAGACATGGTAGGTTTGTTGCATACATTAGCTACTTTTCCCAGTCATCCGAGAGTGTTCCAATAAACGCTCTAATTTCTGTCAAAGGCATACCTTTGCAAGACCAAAAGGTAACCCCCTCTTCCGCTCCATGATCTTTAAATCTTGAGAAACTTTCTGATGTTGTTGAGAAAAGAAATTACCCAGTGTGAAATAGTTTGCTACTGCTGATTAGCCTACGTGTCACCTACCCTGATATATAGTGGAATCGTCATTTGTATGATTTTGCAACTTGATATTTCTGCTCTGACTAATTCGAAGTGAGATTTATACTTTATGGATCTATTTAATTAATATTGCTTTGACTAATCTCTAAGCAAGGTACCATGTACCATCAGCTCTCATGTATCAATTCAATTGATTTATGCTGTGTTTTGTATGTCAACGTTAGTTGGGCCATGCAATATGTAATCTGTGGATGTTATCATGTCAACCCATGGCTAGTCAATCCACTTAATCATCATCTACCAATGAATAACTTAACTACTAAAATATTTCTAATGTGGGTTTGCAATAAATTAATATTTTTCATGGAATAAACTTATGCTTGGTAGCTATTCAATAATTTAAAACGTGAATGACTTACATACTCAACTTAACCATAATGCAGTTTATATACTAAACTTAATTATAATGCAGTGTGTCTAATATATTGTTTATCTACTGTTATTTTATTGTTCCTTTCCAACCTATTTGCTATTTGCTTTAATTAGTAGTTATTTTGTTATTTATCTACTGTTTGTTTGTTCTTTTCTTGGGGTAACAAGTTGGTGGTACGTGATGTTTCTTAATGCCATGCCCACTTTCATCATATTTCATTTAGTTGTAACCTTAGTCTATTATGATATAGTCTACCAGTGCTACTGTAGAAAAATGTCTCTATATCTCTTGGACTGATGGTCCGAATATCACATGAATTCACATACAATATAAAACAATTTAAGAAGATTATGTATTAGTTGTTTTGGACTTAATCACAATTAGCATTATCTTGTTCACAATTAGCAATCACAATTATCATACTCAAATAATACATGAATAATTTTAGAATCAACCCATGTTCTTACAATTGCATCTATATTTATAGGTAAATGGAGGGAAGTTCAAGTATACCTGAAAATTCAACTATTTAGGGCCGATTTGATGATCCAGTTTGGGCTGATACAAAAGCAGTTCCTGCTACGAAGAACCATACTATATGTTTGTATTGTAACAAACATATAAGATGTGAGGGAATCACAAGATTGAAAAGATACCTAATCGGGATTAAAAGTGATGTAGAACATTGTAAACAAGTTAGCCATGATATAAAATGGAAAATGAAGACAATGCTTGAAGAGAATCAGGCTGAAAAAAATCAGAAGACAAAGATTGAATCATTAGATTGGAAGTGGAAGTTTTTCTTATAGTGGGCAAGATGATATTGATGATGCTGAAGTTGATGCTTCTACCTAATAAGAACTAATTGTTGGAAACTCATCTAATATGAGGAAGAGAAGGAAGCAAGGGCTTACTTTTTTTTCTCTAAGAACAGTTCTTGGAGCCCAACCTTCAATCCACAATACACTACAATCTAAAGAATCAACTAATAATGTGGATATGGCAGTAGCAAGGTGGTAGTATGATGCTGGTTTATCATTTAATGCAACACGATCTTATTATTTTTAACATATGACGGATGCTATTGAATCTTATGGTGCAGGTTATAAGGTTCCTACTGTGAATAACTTGAGAGGTAATCTTTTGAAATATACAGTTGCTAAGATTAAAAGTTATTTGAGTGAAAGAAGAATGGATTGGCCAAGTTCTGAGTGTTCAATCATGGCAGATGGTTGGAAAAATACCAGTCAGGAACTTATTATAAACTTTTTAGTACATTCTACTAAAGGGACAATGTTCTTAAAATCAATTGATGTATCTGATCTTGTTCAGGATACTAATACCTTGTTAGCGATTTTTAATGAGGATGTGAATGAAATTGGGCCTAAGAATATTGTACAGTTTATCATGGACAACGACAGTACCTATAAAGTAGCTGGAAAAACATTGCAAAGCAGGTATAATTCTATTTTTTGGACTCCTTGTGCTACATTGCATTGATTTGATATTGGAGGATATAGGAAATGCTAGATACTTTCCTATTATTGATGAGACTGTATAGAAAGTAAAAAAAGTGACTAAATTCATTTACAATCGTGCATGGGTTCTAAATTTGATAAGAAAGGAGTTTACAAATGGTAAGAATTTATGTAGCCCTGTTATCACTAGATTTACAACTAACTTCTTATCACTTCAATGCTTTTTTAACTTGAAGAATGAGTTGAGAAAAATGTTTATAAGTGATAAGTGGGTTGCATTACGACATGCTAGATTTAATGTTGGATTGGAGGTTTTCAGAATTATACTTGAAGATCGTAAATTTTAGGCTTAATGCCAGTTTGTTATTCAGGATTATGAGTCTTTGGTGAGGGTACGGGAAATCCAAAACCTTGTAGCTAGTGTTATAAAACCTTCCTCATCCTGATGTCAATTATAATTTAGAATGTTAGAGGACTTAATAGCCTCACAAAATTATAGGTTATCTTTGACTATCTCAAACTAATAAAGCCTTGGCTAGTACATTTATTTGCCTAAGAGCTAGAAGATAATCACCAACCACAAATATTATTCAATTAAGGGGTTCATCTTATTTTGATGATAAGAAAACCTTATTTGGAGTAATAGCTTTACTGTGTTGTAATTATTTCAAAGATAGGTGTTCAAGTTGAAGTTTGAAAGAATTTGGTTATGGAGTATCTATGGGGAGCTTATGATAAAGTGATGAAGATACAAGTGTTTTAAAGATCAAGATAGAATTCTTATAGGGTTATACTTGTAATTTTTGTTGTGATTCTTACTTGGTTCATTTTTGTTGGTTGATGAGGCTCATTCATGCATAATTGCATACATGGTTCAGTATATACATGTTTGATGCATAATTAAGATGAATTTATGTGGAGAATAATTTTAATAATCCTATTCATGAGTTAAAGATGTTTTGGAAAGCTTTTAAATGTGTGTGTGAGTTAAAAAAAATTTTAATAGTGTTGGAATAGTTTTAGGTTGGTTTGGAAATGTTTTCATCAAGTTTTGATATGTTATTTTAGATGCCCATCGATAGTTTATCAAGATATCAATGATGATATTATGCTACCCATATTGAAGTGGGATGTTAATGGCAATACATTAATTGCACCATTCTTTCTAAATATTAGCCATTGTTCTTGTCCATATTTTGCAATCCAATAGCCATTTCTCAATCTCTATTTTCATTTTTGATGATGTTACTAATCTTAAAAGTAAGTGTTTGGTTTCTATGAGTGAATGTGCATGGATTTGGACTATTTGGACATGTTGCGCAGACCTTTGACCAAAACTTAACTCTACGTAACTTGTGAATGGACTTCCAAGCATCGAATATGAAAAGGATAAGATTTTTGTAAGATGTCAAATGGGGAAACCAGTAAGAACTTCATTTCTAAGCAAGAAATCAGTAATAACTTTTATACCCATTAAACTCCTTCATATGGATTTATTTAGTATTACTAGAGTAGTTAGTTTAGGTGGTAAATCATATGCATTTGTTATTATTTATGATTTTAGCATATTTTCATAGGTTTTGCTTTTAAGTGCAAAAGATTAATGTTCTAAATTATTTGTGAGATTTGGAAAAAATTTCAAAATGAAAAAATTTTATCCGTTGCATTAATTAAGAGTAATCATGGTAGAGAAATTGATAGTGAACTATTTTTAGGTATTTTTTAGTGGAAGTGATTTCATGTGCATGTCATATCATTAAAAGGTAAACATTGGGCATAAGATAGATAAAACCCCATATGAGCTTTGAAGAGGGAAGAAACCAATGATTATCCATTTTAGAGTTTTAGATGCAAATGTCTTTGATTTTAAAATTGACGAAGGCATCTTTTTAGGTTAACGTTCGACTAGTAAAGCATTAAGGTGTTTAATAAAAGAACTCGTGTTGTATTAAGAATCTATGTATCTTGGTTTTTATAAGACAAACCCCTTTGAAGCATTAAAGTTCTTGAGGATGATGATGTAGATTTGTCCAAGAAATTAGAAGAGCTATCATTTGAAGAGGAAAAGGAAAAAGGACAAACCTTACACAAGCTAATTATTGAACTGAGGGATGAAAGGAAGGATGATAATATACCAAGAGATTAGAAATATAAGAAGGAACATCCATCCAACTAAATACTAGGTGATGTTTAACAAGAGGCAACTACACATTCTCATTTCAAAAGTTTATCTCATCTTGCTTTTACGTCTCAAATTGAACTTAGAATTGTAGAATAAGTTTTATATTATGAAAATTGGGTTTTGGAAATGAATAAAGAATTGAATAATTTTGAAAGAAACAATGTTTTGATTTTAGTACCTAGGCTAAAGGACTACCCAATAATAGGTATAAAATGGATGTTTAGGAATAAGTTAGTTAAACAAGGAAACATAGTTAGAACTAATAATAGGTTAGTTACTAAAGGGTATAATCAATAAGAGAGTATAGATTATGAGATTTTTGTCTTCATAGCTAGATTAGAAGCCATTATATTATTACTTACATTTGCATGATACCTATGTTTTAAAATTTTTCATATGGATTTCAAAAGAGCATTTTTTTAATGGTTTTATTAAAAAAGAAGTGTACGTTTAACAAGCTCCTGATTTTGAAAGTTATAATGTAAAGAACCATGTTTTTAAACTTTCTACAACTTTATATGGTTTAAAATAAGCACCTAGAGCATAGTATGATAATTTGAGTGCTTTCCTTCTTTAAAATGATTTTACTAAAAGGAAAGTTGATACTACTTTGTTCATAAAGAAAGAAAATGATGATTTATTGATAGTTCAAATTTATATGGATAATATTATATTTAGTATTATTAATGAGGATTTATATCAAGAGTTTACAAAGTACAAAAGAGCTACTAAAACATTGTGGAATGGATCAAGAAAAACCTTTTGGCACACTAATAAGCACATACATAAAATTGAACAAAGATAAGGATGGTAAGCCATATGGTGTCAAGTAATATCAAGGTATGATTAGTAGTTTATTGTATTTGACAGCGAGTAGGCCTGACATTATGTTTAGTTTGTGTTTATATGCAAGATTTCAAGCATGTCCTAAAGAGTGCCACTTTTTAACTGTTAAACATATTCTTAGATGTTTGTGTTGTATATTGAATATAGTATTTTGTTATTTTGGGAATACATTTTTAAAATTAGTTGGGTATCCAGATACAAATTTTGTGAGGAGATTATTAAATTACAGTTTGGAGCTTAGCAAAATGTCCATTAGATGTGATAATACGAGTGAAATTCACTTAACAAAGAATCACATCCAACATTCTAGGACAAATAATATAGAAATTAAGTATAATTTCATCAATCATCATGTTCAAAATGGAGATATTGACATTGTATTTTTTGCTACCATGTATTATGTAGTGAACACTTTCATTAAACCAATGTGTGATGATAGATTTTCATGATTAAGAGAGTTAGGCATGGTAGATGGTAGTTCCATCCGATTTAAATGCTTGTTTCATGTTTATAATGTTTACGCTTTTTATAAACTAAGTTTATGATATGTATTGATTTTATCTATGCTTTTATCATGTTTGAATGTTTATTTTCATCTTTTTTTAATGATTACAAAGAGGGAGTTAAGTGTGATATTATGTATTATTAAGGGAGAGGAAAAAACTTTTTATTAAGGGAGAGTAGTAAAATTTTTGTTATAATGAATGAATTTAAGGAGAATTAAGATTTATAGCTAACTTAGGGGGTTTGTAAGGTGTTACTCCTAATTTTTTTTAATTTGAAATTGTGAAAATTATTGCATAATTGTGATAAATTTAGGTGGAGTTAGTGAAAATTGAGAATTTTGATATTTATTTTGATTTGTGATATGTGTTGAATTTTTTTATTGTATTAGTGATATTAATTCTGAAATGATTTAGATATTTATGGTATCATGAGTTAAATGATCATGGTAAGTGATTTTGAATGTTTTTGGAATGATATATGGTTATTTGTAACCTTAGGCTTTATAATATCACAAGCTTTATTTTAATGGCTCTATTATGTTATCCACGTTGAAGGGGGACACTATCAGTACTTTAACAACATCATTGTTACTCAATCTTAACCATCTTAGATGCCTGGATTTTGTGCTCTAATAACTATATCATAACGATAAAATGATTTTAATGCATAAAACATTATACAATACTAGCAAAATGGAGAATTTGAGGTTTTACACCTATAAATAGGTGTTTTACATTGTTTTTGACCTTCTAAATGTAGAAAAACCAATCATATAAGAGTTATGAGCATTAATAGTTAAGTTTTGTTATTTTAGTGAGATTGGTTATGTTTTTTTAAGGTGTTTTTGTAAGGCTTATGTGCATTCATTTCATAATTGTGAGAGATTCCTTAAAACATCAACTTGAGTTTAAATTAAACGATTTCTATAAGTGTTTTTTTGTGAGAATAAAAAGAAAGAAAGAAGATTATTCTTTAGGCTAAGGAAAAAGAAGAGGAAATGTTATCCTTGAGGCATAAAAAGATTCTAACTACTAATTGTTTACTTTTTCTTTCTTATAGTAAAAATTATAAACAAAGTTAATTGGGGAGTAAATATAGGAGAAAGTGAATATCTTCGAACCATGATAGATCGTTTGTGTTCTTCTCTCCCTACACTTTTAAATTAAAACTTTTAATTTATAATTTTTGTTTTTATTTTAATTAGATATTTAATTCAATTTTTTAAATTTCTTCCACATTCATTAATATAAATTTGGTAATCTTAGGATCGATTACTTAGAAAATTTAAAAACCCCTAATTCACCCCTCCCCCTATTAGGTTCCAAATAGAGCTATCATATACCATTACAATGGTATGATATTTGTAACTTATGATCCTAAAATCATCTTATCCATTCACTGCATTTCTTTTGATTAAGGTATATATCTAGAAAACTATTCAAAATCTCTCTAAATTGAGGCTAGTTTTCTATGATTTAAGCTATTAATTATATATTCTAAAGGAATGAACTTTGGAACAAGTCGTTGGAGATCTAGATTGTTGTTCAATCACCATAGATAGTAGCTAGAGATTTCAATTACACTTTATTTTATAATGAAAATAATCTTATAGTTAGACACTCAAGATATTGTTACAAGAATTTGTCTATAAGTTTTGCAAGTTGTTGCAAAAATTTGTCTATAAGTTTAGCATGACAAACTTAAGACATAAAGGTAATCTATACACATGGTCTAACAAACAACGAGGAAAGAACTTCATGAGAAGAAAACTATACAGGGCTATGGTGAATGATTTGTGGCTAGCTAAATTCTTATATAGTAAAGCTTTGTTCAACAATGCCCTAATTTTGATCATTACCCTATTGAAATTTCATAATCTCTCCTATAAAATGCATAAAAGTTCTTTAGTCAGATTTTTCAATTATCTAACATAATTGAGGGGATTTAATGAAGCTCTAAATAAAGGTTTAGAGCTAGATAATCAACGTTTTGAGTAATATAAATTGGTTAAAGACTATATAAGGTTAACGAGGCCTTAAAGTTTATAAGTAAAAATCAACTTAAGAAAGATAGTTTGGATTTAGTAAAGGCTAGGTCTGGCATTAAACAATGTCAACTAGAGCTTTATCTAGATCCTTTAAATAAGCAAAAGGAAGAGCAGGAGGTTTAAGCCCTAAACAATTATACTAAGATCCTAGACATATATCAATCTATCATAAAACAAAAGTAAATGGTACTATGGTTAAAGGATGAATGCTAGAAAATTCAACTTTATACAGAAGCAAGTCTAACAAGATTACTCAACTCACAAAATTTAAAGGATCTCTAATGCATGGTATCAGTAGCTCTTACGTAGACAGGAGGAGAATAAAGTTGGTAATTTCTACTATCCCTTTTCTAACAAAATCAAAGAGGATAAGGTTACCTTATTGATTAAATCAGTTGATGCTACGAAGATAAACACTCTTAAACTCCTGAATCTAAGAAAGGATCCTGGCCCTGATAGATTTGATGCATTCTTCTTCTAAAATTTCTATACTGAGTTGAAGGATCATATGATTCCAACAGTTTATGAATTTTTTTACTTTTTTTTTAAATTGCTGAAGGAGATGAATAAGACTTACATTTGCTTGATTCCTAAAATTCCCAATTCCATTAAATTAAAATACTTCAAACGTATCTCTTATTGTAATAAAGTTTACGAGACCATTTCCAAGATTTTGGATCATATGATGAGATATGTATTGGCTCCTACCATGAATTCTATATAAACAAAATTCATTGAAGGAAGAAACATAGGTGATAAAATTCTAATGGTTCAAGAACTCTTCAAATAATACAACAACACAAGAGCTACTAAGGATTTTTTTAATACTTTTCTTGTGTGATTGTAGTTGTATAAATAAAAAAGTGACGAAAAGTTCGGGTAAGATAGAGGATGTTGAAATTTTGGACATCACCATGTATGAAAGAGAAATTCGAAGAGTAAAGTGCTAAGAAACCATCAAAGGATCAGTGGCTAAGGACAGGAATCAAGATGAGCACCAATGAACTCTCATGGACTTCATGAGGCTCGACTTCAACATCAATCAATAGGGTATTACAAGAACCCCAGTCCAAGCCAACAATTTTAAGATCAAACCAACATTATTGAATCTGTTGTAGATGAACGTTCAATTTTATGGCTTGGCTAATGAAGATCTGAATGCTCACCTAGCCAACTTCTTAAAAATCTATGACACATTTAGATATATTGGTTTATCAGAAGACATTGCAAGGATGAAGCTATTCCTGTTTACTTTGAAGGACCAAACCAAAGATTGGTTAAATTCTATTAATCATAAGAATATCACTGCATGGGATCAACTGGTACAGACCTTTTTAGCCAAGTACTTTTCATTAACAACAACCACCAGAATCATCAATGAGATAAAAAAAATTTCAGTAGAGTTAAGGTGAGTCTTTGTATAAGGCATAAGAAAGATTTAAGGAGCTGTAAAGGAGCTACTCCCATCATAATCTACTAAGAGAGTTTCTATTGCAAATTTTTTATAATGGAATTTCCACACAAACAAAAGATGTAATAGATGCAGCAGTTGGGGGATCTCCAATGAGAAAGATGATAGATGCAACATATGTCTTGTTAGAGGATATGGTGAATAACAATTGCTTGTTAAGAAAGGAGTAGGCAACCATCTCTAAATTAGTAAAAGGGTATTATTGCCATAGATTCAGTGACTACATTACAAGCTCAGATGTTAGTAGTAGCTAAATAATTTAATAACTTACAGGCTAATTCAACACAATCGTTGAAAGCAGTAAAATATGGATTTGAGTTATGTGGTCAGTGGAGTCATATAACTTTAAATTGCTTCTTCATGGCTATTAGTGAGACAAAACATGTGAATTACATAGAGGAACTATAAGGAATTTAAGGTTTTGTTGAACCAAGGGAGGTTCCAATCTTGGTTTTTATGATAACAAAACATGTTTTATTACTAATGGTTTGAGTTTATGATGTTAATCTTAAAGATAGGTATGTTTGAAGAAGAATCCATCATGGAAAGCTTGGAGTTTGAAGGTCAAATTTGAAGATAATGGAAATTCAAATGAATTTGAAGTTTCAAGACCTTAAATAGGTTGTTTCAAATATGTTTGTAAGTTTTACTTTATGTTCAATTGACCTAAGGGCTT
>JAOXYD010096837.1:0-11844 GCA_028565735.1 Pinacopodium congolense | reverse complement strand
TTTATAAATATTATGTAAAAATATTCATTTATGAGATGAATCTATATTAAAAATTTCAAAATATATTATTAATATAATTTTTTTACATTTTTCAGTTAAGCGACTAAGATTTAAAAACTTTTTCACTTGAGTGATTAACATTTAAAAAATTAATTAGAAGAGGTAAAAAATTGGAGTGGGTTGAGTCAAATTAAGGTTGTTGGGTCAGGTCGAGTCAATGACTAACGATGTTAAGTTTTTTCACTAAACTGGTTAACTTTTCAAATGTTAATCACTTAATTGAAAATTTTGAAAACTTGATCACCTAACTGAAAAAATCTCAAAAACTTGATCACTTACTATTATCCCTTCTCCTAAACACAGCTTCAATATTCTTCCTCATCCCCTCTTCTTCTCCGATCGTCTTCTCAGGTGATGGCTTGGTCGCTGGCGAACCAACCTTACGCCGACTACCTACTCTTCGTCTTTGTCTTCTACTACTTCATTATACTTCACCTATTTTTCTTCTTCTATCCCCCTTTTTTTTTTGTTTAGTCCAGCTACCACCCCACCATATCAACCCCCTTAAAGCTCTTCCTCTCCTCTATCAAAACTTGCTGAAAAGGGGGGAAATAAACGTCAAAACAAACATAGAAACTCACCACCAGGGAAACTCCCAGATTCCAGCAACAAATTTTTAAGTTTGGAAACAACCTATGTTGCACAACTCATATGATTTTACTCCATTTTTGCGTTAACAACTCAAAGAAACAGATATTAGTAGAGAAAAGACTCATAACCAACAATAATCAAGTGAACATCACAACTGGTTCTCACTTAAAATGTGGAGATCTCAACAGAAGAAGAAAATGGGAAAACTAAAAATAAAAGTAAGGATAACAAAAATGAAAGCAACTAAAATAGGTAACAAAGAAACATGTCGGAATGGCCATAAGCGAAAATAGAGGACAAAGAAACATGTTGGAATGGCCATTTGTATGGGATAATGACGGAAGAAAGAAAAGGGGAAATGGGCATAGAGGGTTCTGAAAAAAAAAAAAAAAAGCAAGGGATTATATCCCTATTGGGTTAGGCTAAAACTCAAGTCCAAAAATGGAAAAAAAGGCAAGGGATTATATCCCTATTGGACTGGGATAAAACCCAAGTCCAAAAATAAAATGAAAAAATGGATGTTACACTTATGAAATGTGAGTTTGATTCCAAAGAGATGGTTAAGTTTCTTAAAAATTTATTATGTCAAGTGTACTTAAATGTGATTTTAATTCAGATTTATATGATACATGTTCTTGATTAACACAACAAAAGGCGAAAATAAAGGGCATGAAAACATTCCTCAGGTCTCTAATTCTGTACACTTCAACTAAATTCGCATCATGCCTCGTATAAACACACCGAGTCTTTCAGATTATTGCCAAGTACGTTTTCCTTTCAGTAGCTGCGAGCATAGCATCACCCAATTAGGTGACTATGGTTTGGCTCATTTGAGTAGAATGTCCTTTAGAATCTATACATATAGATAATCTAACATGGACAGGGAATACTTGAGACAGAGAAACGTTGATATACCAGTAAAAATCTCTTGATCTTTGGTTGTGTTTCTGATACTTGGAAAAGTTGACTTTTTATTGAAAGATTAAACTGACAGTAATGGAACTGGAATGCTCAGCTGTTACAATGCGACATTAGGCTCTTTCTTATTTCTTTCTTGTATGATCGATTATTCTTTCCTTCTTTCTCCTTTGCTTTGTCCTCTTCTGTTTTCTCTTTTTAAGCATCGCCTCTATCTTCTTCTTTTGCTTTTCCTTTTTCTTATAATAGTCTAAGGTTCGCGACCTGTAGTGGAAATCAAAGCTGTAGAAAGCAGAAAGAAAAGATGTGAGGTCAGAAATAGGCAGGACAGAATTTAGCATTTCACTGAGACGGGAATTTCGGTGGTTTCAGTTGTAAAGGGGATCATCTTCAAAGCCTTGCAGAAAACGAGGGGCTAAATTATTGTGACTTTGGATATGAAAGTTTTTGGAGTCTTCCTGGTTTGTGTCTGGGAGAACTCCTCCTTCCAGTTCCTATCATGTGGCTGAGCTGTGTTCGACGCTTCAGAGTATCTTGCCCCACCTGAAAGGTGAAAAGTGCACTAATCCTTTACAAAGTTCTCCGCTGAAGATACGATGTTGAGGATAGCCAAATCTTGCCCCACCCGAAAGGTGAAAAGTGCACTGATCCTTTACAAAGTTCCCTACGGAAGATAACATGTTGAGGTTAGCTTTTGGCTATCTATAACTAACATAGTTCTTGTGTTTATAATCAAAGGCGAGTAATGTGTTAGCAGGAGAATTTAGTCACGACTTATTAGCTGCAGGTTCATTATAGTAAATGATGCAAGCACGAAATGATTTAGGGTTTAAAAGGTTATAAATGCTTTAAATAAACTGATTCAAGACATATATGCATTTGAAACATTAAAGATCACAGCAAAGACTATTTTGGGAAGCTTGTTGGACCGAAAGAAGACTAAGCACTAGTTAACATGATTCAAGTTAAAGGTAGAAAATATTTGGACGCATAAGCCCGTGTTATACGAGCTAATTTCATAGATCACTACTTGTTTAATATTCTAAAATTTATGTTATTGTAATTGGATATACTTAATTATAAAACTCAGGGCGTGATTAATATGTTTTTCTAGTTGTTTGCTAGTTTTCTTTTTGGATTAAAACTTGTTTCAGAAAATTCTAATTTGATTAGGAGAAGTCCTAAAGGGAATACTCTTCTTGTGACATTGGAAATCTAAATTTGGATAAGGTTTATAGAGTCCTAATTGAAGTATTCTATTAGATTCTTAGTCAAAGTAAAATAAATAATTAGATTTCTATCTAAGTAAGAACTATTAAGGTTCTAATTCAAGTAGTATTCTATTAAGTGTTTTAATTTGAGCAATAATCCTTATTACACTTGTAAATGAGGTTGGTCACCTCTTTTTTTTTTTTTTTTAAAGTAGTCTCTATGCAAAGAGGACATTTCTAAGCAGTAAAGATAGATTTTAGTTGCATAACCTTGAAAGTTGTAAATGCTTATTCTGAAAGTCGTAAATGTTTTTTTTTTCTCTTGAACTTCTAAATTTATAAAAAAAATTCATTCTTTATAGTATTTAATCAATTAATAAACTTATTAAAAAAATAAGCTTAATTCTTGATTCTTTATAGTCCATAAGTTAATTCCTTTATAAATTTAATTTACATTTCTTATTAAGATTCAATCTTGTTCATTGATTCTTTAGATTTAGTTCTTATGTGCATTCACAATAGCTGATATCAAAGCTTGCCTCTCGATCAACTTTGATTATCCTTTGATTCATGTCTTTTGTTTTCTATTATATTTAATCTTTTATTTTTTCCCCTTGTGTCCCCTCATTCCTTCTATTGAATCTTCTTCTTATTTCTCAAGTTTCAATCAAAATAGATTGTGTCATCATTTTATTAAGACTTTTTTTTTAATCTCTTCTTCTTATGTTAGGATTTCTTCTTTGTTCAATCCCTTGTTTTGTGCCTTCAAAATCTATTTGTTCTAAAAAAATAAAAATCCCATTCTTATTTGATCAAATTTGTATGATTGTGAAATCTAAATTCAATTCTAGTGCACACATTCAAATTGTTGCAAACTTTGTGTTCCTTGAATTCATTCTTTATTACAAATTTTAAAATTACTTTAATGCCTTTTATGAAAAAGGAAAAGAAAAGAAAATGGAATACAAAAAAAGGAAAAAAAGAATGTTGATCCTTATGGCACTCAAGAGAGAGATGAATTGTGTGCTATCAAATTATTAAGATTTTATCTACTTCAGAAATTCACCTTAATAATATAATAATATGATGATAGTGATATCAATATGATTTAATATTAGTCACACAAATATGTATGAAATAAAAGAGTGTAGGAAAGAGAATACATGAACTAATTTATAACGATTTAACAAATAATCTTTACTTACATCTATTCTCCAAGTCTCTCTTAGAAATTTATTATATATTTTTTTCAAATAGTTGAAGAGAAACCCTTGTACAATCTTTTCTGATGGTAAACAGTGATTCTTCTTTATAATCATACTTTTAATTAATAAAGAATAACTAACCCCGATCAACTAATTATCAAGCCCCCACAAGAGAATACACAATTGGAAGTATCTTGCTTACTCACGACAATACTCTAAGGTTAAAAAAATACTTAATATGAATGATTGCAACTAAAGTTTTGAAAACTTGCTCTTTAAACTCTTTTAATACTTCTCAACTTCTCTTAATTTAATTGAGCTTTTCTAACCTTTCTAGCAACCATAAAACCATTTATTTATAACCTTGGCAGGCTTAAAATGCCATTCATAATAGTAACTAGTTGTTAGACACACTTAAAAATGCATTAGAGTTAACTGTTAGTCATTAAAAACACAAACTAACTAGTCGATCAGTTGGGCATATTGTTCAACCAATATGTTACATTAATTGACCAATATAACAATCAATGATAAACTACAAACTCACTATATTAAAATTTTAACATTTTAAGTCATAGTGGTAAACCACTTAGACATATTAGTCGATTGATATGTCTCATTAGTTAACTAATATATCGGCCATTGTCATATTATAAACCCACTGTCTAAAAATGAAATATTTTGTTAAGGACATTGTTTAACCGTATCATTATATCAGTCGATCGATATACCCAAAACATAACATTAGTCAATCACTAAGCTATATTGATCTACAAGTGCACCCAAAAACATTTTTCAAACATGATTTAAGTTTTTCAAATTTCCAATCCTTTTTTTTATAAAAACTTTACTAAAAGACATTTCTAAAAGTTCCCCAAAATTATTTGAATGATCAAGATACATTTATTTAAAATCAAAACCTCAATTCATCTCGATCTTTAAAAATATTTACGCATTATGCATTCAATATGTAATGCAATTGGTTGGTGAGCTTTAAATCATTGAAATGACCAAGAAAAAATTACAATGAAAATTACATTGATTAACCAATTAAACCTTAGTTTCCTTGGTCTTGATCTTGTCCTTTATCTGTAAAGTATTCTTTGTGCAATATCCCTTTGGTTCCAACATATAATCTTATACATTTTTTATATTCCTTTTTTTAATAGTTAATTTGTTGTCATCCTAATTAGCCATAAGTTCATTGATTCAATGAGGGCTAATTATTTTTTGTCATCTTTAAAACATGGATTAAAACCTCTTTTTGTTCAACAATCTCTTATTTTTTGATAATAGAAAAACAAGAGATATTAGAAAGCCAGTAAAAAATGAAATTGATCACATGAATTTTATTTATAATTAAAGCAATATAAAAGATTAACTCCCTTTTAACCTATGCATCATTATGTTGATTAAAGAATTAAACCAATCTTTAGTGAAGAAAAATTATGAAAGTGTTCTAGATATCATAAACAAAATTCAAACAACTACTCGTCCTATATAAAGACATCTAATATCACTAAATCCCCCCTCTTTTGGGAACATTAAAAAATATCTATACAAATAAATATATAAGACATTCCCAAATAGGATTATATAATAAACCTACATTAAATTGAATTTCTATCATTCTTTACCAATTCTCTCTTCATCATACATAACCTCTCTTTATTAATTGGTTTAATAAATATCTTGGCTAATTGATGTGTTGCATTGTAACTCAATATTACCATTTTGCATATGATCTCAAAAGAAGTAATGTTTTATTTTTTAGAGCTTAGTCCTAAAGTGTTAAATTATATTCTTTGTAAAGAAAATGACATTAATGTTATCAGATCTAAAGGGTATCTTTGTAAATTTCATCCCATAATCCGTAAGTCTTTATCTAAACCAAAGAATTTATGTACAATAACTATTGTTTTCAATATATTCAACTTCCCTAGTTGACAAGACAACTAGATTTTGTTTCTTACTAAATTGTGAAACTAATGCATGTCATAAAAATTAACAATTACTGATTATACTATTTCCATCTGAAAGGCTACTAACATAGTCTAGATTTAAATAACTAACTACATCTAGGAATGTTTATTTAGGATAGTAAAGTTCTATTGGCATGGTACCATATAAATATTTAAGTATGACGTTAATAGCTAAAAGATCAAACTCTTTAGGATTTGATTGAAATTTAACGCACAAATATACATTAAACTTAATATCTGGCCCATTAGTAGTAAAGTAAAGTAGATTACCAATTATAACTCAATAGAATTTTACATTAACCAATTTCTCTTCGTCACCTTTGTTTATTTTAGTTATTATGCTTATAGGTGTCCTTAGTGTCTTAGCTTGGTCCTTTCTAAAGCATAAAGTAGTTCCTTAGTGTACTTGACTTGATTGACAAAGATGCAGTCCTTCATTTATTTGATTTGAAGTCCAAGGACACGGTTAAGCTCTTCCATAATGCTTATCTAAAATTCGCTACTCATAGAATTAAAAAATTTCTGACATAAGCTTCCATTAGTTACAATGAAAATAATATCATCAATATAAATTTGAACTATTAAGATGTTATCCTTATCCTTTTTAATGAAGAGTTTTGTGTCAACCTTACATTTTGTAAAACTATTGTTTAAAAGGAAAGCACTTAACCTTTCATATCAAGTTATAATAACTTGTTTCAAATCATATAAACCTTTAGTAAGTTTAGTAAAATCTTGTATACAACCATTTAAAAATGCATTTTTTTTACAATAATTTGGAACCCATGTATGATGTAAATACAAGTAGCAATCGAATTGCTTCTAAGGTAGGTATTGGTGCAAAAGCTTTTCTATAATATGTATCGCCTTCTTAATTATAGCCTATTGAACCAAGGGTGGTTCCACCTAATTTTGATGATGACAAAACATTACTTCTAATTTCTTTTTTATTTTTAATATTTTGAAAAGATAAAATTGAAGACGAAGGGTGGTTCTACCTAATTTTAGTGATGAAAAAACATTGCCACTAATGTGTTTACTTTGTTTGATATAGTGAACAGATAGGGTTAAAGTTAAAGTGTGAGTTTGGAAATAAAAGATGTTATAAAGATGCACTTTAGAGTTAAGATGCACCCTGGAGCCTTAAAGATTAAGAGCTTTAGAGAATAAAATGAAAATTATAATGATCAAAGGAAATAGGCTTAAGATGAAGATAGCGCATAATAGGCTATTATTTTAAACTTTTATTGTAAGTCTCACCTTATCTTTCTATAGTTTTAATGGTATTATATCATGCATTGTGCTTTCATGATTAGTGATATTGCATGTAGGATGTATAATCAAGAGGGGTTGTTTGTGAGCGGGCTTTTTTAAAGGTCTTATTGACACTAAAATGATTTTGTAAATTAGTGTCATGTGTGTGTGTGTGTGTGTGTGTGTGTGTGTGTTTGTTTGTTTGTTTATGTTAAAAGAGGATACACTATAGTTGTAAATGATAGGAGGAAATTTTAGGTTAAAGTGTATGAATGTGTATGAATTTATTTAGTATGTGTAAAAAGAAGATTTTAAGTTTTGTGAATGTGATAAATTGGTTGAATGTGTGTTAAGAAGAATTTGGAAATGCTAGAAATTGTTTTTATGATGATTTAGATGTGTACAAATGTGTTAGTAATTGATTTAGATCGATCGAATGGTCAACTAATATGCCATATTGATCAGCTAGTCTCCTTCTAGACTAGTTTGTCAATTAGTAAGTGCGCTAGTTAACCAGTAATAGGTCAATCAGTGTGTCAAGAGATCAAATATGGAAGAAATCATGCCTAAATAAGTATAATGCAACTATAAAATGTGTTTAATTAAAATAAATGTTGGTCAATAGTAATTGGGATACCTTTTTAAAAAGTGTATTTTTGTGGGTGGTGATTTTGAGAGTTGTGAGTGGTGATATTGAGAGTAAAATTTGTAAAGGTTCATCTTACAACCTATTGAAAAAGGATGTTGTTGTAAGGTTACCTTATAGCCTTGTGAAAAAGGGATTTGTACTTATTCTTAAAAATAATGGAGTGCCCCATGAAGTATTAGGGAATGGATGTTGGTAAAGACGTTGTCGCGAAACTGCTATAAAATTGGTTTGTATCATTCTTCCGTATCTCTTTTATTTTTAGGTTTTTTAAATTCAATTTGTATCACAATGTCTATATAATTGAATCATTTTATTTATATCACAGTGTCTATAGAATTGAATCATTTTATTTACATCATATCTTAAATTGTTTAAGCGGTACATATTGTTTGCCTTATTATTATAATTCAATTATTATTTTGATTAATTAAATTTTTTAGCTTTTGTATAATAGTTACAAGATTTTTTGATTTTATGATTCATCGACTTAGAAAAATTTTAAACAACCTAATTCGCCTCTATTCTTAAATGCTGCATAGGGACCAACAAGTGGTATTAAAGTTCAAGTATCACATTATTGTAATTCTAACAAATTAATGAGTTAAGGTCACCATGACATATAGATTAGACACTTGTCCAACTTTCCTTCTTGGAACCTTTAGAAGGATTTTGGAAAAAGTCATTAAAAATAAAAGGAGAATGAACACTTATTTGATCTTAATCCTTGTGGAGCTGCAATATTTGAGAATCACCGTCAATGCCTCAGTGTAAGTAAGTCAATCTTTCCATTTTCCAATTTGATCCAATCCACCTTGATGTGTTAGAAGTCATTAGTTCGAGCCCGATTATCCTTAAACTCAATGTGAGTTTTTCTATTTTGACTTGCTCCCCTACCGTCATGATCGGTTTCTCGATGACTGCAAGTGACTAGTGGCTTTAAGGGCCTCCAAAGTAAAATTTTTTAAATATACCCCCTTTTTTTTTGGTGAAAATAAATATAGAGATTGAAGAATTAGAATGAAAATTTTTTTCATTTTTCCTTAGTAATAAAATTTTGAAAAATTATAAAAAATGGACCCTACATCTTAACAAAGACTATAGTTGTAAATAATGTAAAAAAGATAATTCCTAAGGATGAAAATGAATAGAGCGAAGTGGATGAAAGCTTAATTTCTCTGTATAGTAAACTTGTACATATTTTACTTTATGCTTTAATTAGGGAAATTCTTAATAAAATTATAAGTTGTGAAATAACTGAAGAGACATTGCACATATTAGAAAAAAAAAACCTATCAAAGTGATGAAAAAGCAAGCAAACATAAAGAAGTGGCATATATAAGCTTTTTGGATGATGAGGTACATCCCAAATCCATTACTTCTAAAGATGATGTACCTACTTATTCTCATTGTCATGATGATGAAGATGATTGTGATACAGAGTTTAATAATGATGAGTTATTAAAATACTTGAAAGAGTTAACTAAGAAAAAGAAGAAATGAACCACTAAGTTTAAATAAACTTTGAAATTGTTAAATGCATGCAAGCTTGAAGATTAGGAACTTAGAAATGAGTTTGAATGAAAGAATGTGGATATTAGTGATATGTAAAAATTTGTAAAGGAAAATGCTTCCTTAAAGAAACAACTATAATTGATGAATATGGATAGTATAGAGCATAAATTAATAGAGGCAAATACTTTACCAAGAAAGGAATTAGAAAGTGTCAAGAACTCATTATCTAGTTTCACCAAAGGAAAAGAAAAACTAGAATACATACTAGGATTACAAAAAGCATCAAACAATAAAAGTGGTATAGGATACATCGATTTCAATGGCCCATTAAGTAGTAAGATTAAATTTGTTAAAGGGAAGAATTTAGAAGAGGAACCAGTACCTAGGACATCTATAGAAAATGATGCATCAACTTCTAAATTTCAACATAGGGATATTCACCATACATGAAACAAAAATGGGCATAACTTTTATAAAAATGAAAAATTCAGACATGATGCAATTAGGCCTTATATTAGGAAAAGTAATCCATCTTATTTTAGTTCTTCTTATATGCAGGTACAAAAATCTAGAAACATGTCTTGTTCATATCCTAGGTTTCATATTCATCAAAAGATGACATATAGTAATACAAGACCTAAGAACATACCACAATATAGATGTGATGATAGGAGATCATAATTTCAACCTAGGCAATGCTATCATATTTAGACATATAATGAGTCTAGACCTAGGTATGGTTATAGACATACATATAAGACTCTTGCACCTTCGTTCTACTCATATTGTGGATACCATGGACAAGTAGAACGTTTGGTTATAACATGTCAAAATTTTGAAATGTTTTGCCAAAATTTTTGAATGATAGAAAGGTTTTTAACCCCTAACAATCCAAACTAATATGGTTACCAAAGATTCGTTAATTTTTTTATAGGATATCTCTAAGAGCAAAGGAAGAAAATCTTCAAGATACATTGTTGAACCAAGGAAGAGAAGATATTAAATGGAAATTAATGATATAAAAAAGGGAGGTACACCTTTACTTGATTATGCTATATTTTAGCATACGGATATTTATTCAGTGATATTTGTGGTTTAAATATTTTTAATTGATCTTAAACTATTTTTAAGACAATGTTACTAATGTTTGGTATATACAATGCTAGATTATTCATGTTCAATAGTGTGTGAATATATCTATTAGTTTCTTAAATGACTAAGGGTAGCATGTAAAAGTATTGTTGCATAAATGAATGTTAAATTTTGATCATTATTTTTCACTTTGTTTGAATTTATGATTTATAGATCTCTTTCATGGTTAGTGGTTGTATTAATACTTTGAAATTTACATATGTAAAACTATTACCTTTATTAATGGGGATTTTTGGTTTTTTTTATGATTTTATAAAAATTTGAGGATTGTATACAATGTTTTACTATAGAAAGAGGTCAAATAATTTTAATAGACTTTTGTTTTGATGAATTGCTTCCATATCTTAGCTTTATAAAAGGATTTGATAATTTTTATAATTGTTTTCTACTTGTATATACATTTTGTAAGAGATGACTTCCTCTCATTAAAGTTACTAGGGATGGTACCTTGATTGATGGCATTTGAATTTATTTAATGTATTGTTGATGCCTATATACTTGCATTTGAATGATTGATGCTTATAGATTTGCACAAGACATTAGTAATCTAGAAGATTTATATAGGTCTTTCATATTTTTCTAAGAATGAAAGAAAATGTGATCTTAAAATTATTTTAAAGGATTTTTTCAAAAGGTTTATCTATTGTGCATAAAGAGTAGGAGAAGTTACTAATTCTCCAGTCTAAGGAGTTTTGTAAATTTGATGAGCTTGGAATTCTTAATGATTTTTTTGATGAGCTTATCATGGTTCCTTTATAACATGGATGAGAAAGTTGGTAATATTGATTCATATTCTTTAATGAATGTTTAATGCATAGATTTAGGGGAATCCTAAATGCTTAAGCTTTGAAATTAAATTTGATTCTTAAGTTACATATGAGTTAATTGTGGTTTGAGTGATTCCTTAATAAGTTTAGAGTTTTTGATAACTTCTTACATTATACTACTTTTCAAAGGGGGAGAGTAGTTTTTCATAATAAAGTGACCTATAAAGGGGAGGCTATATGAAATGATGTTTATAAATCACGACTTACAGTTTTAATGCATCTCCTTCATGTCTACTATTCCTTAATATGAGAATTTGAAATTTTGGAAATTGAAAATGCATGATTAGGAGGATTCATGATGTTTAATAAATGTTAAGAGAATTAGATGAGATATTATGTCTTACTTATAGGGAGTAATGACTTTCATTCAACTTAGTGTAAGATGTAATGAATTTTATTTCATATGAATATAAAAAATTAAAAGATATTAGTGCACAATGAGACTTAAGTTCTTCTCAAAAGGTTAAAAGTATGAATTCATAT
>JAOXYD010096826.1:0-11844 GCA_028565735.1 Pinacopodium congolense | reverse complement strand
GATGATTGTATGCTTTGCCTAATGGTTTATAAGAATAGGAGTGGGTAAACTCATTGGCTGGAAGGATTCTATTGACCTGTGTCTGGTTATTTTGCTATATCTTGAGTTATAGATGTCCAAATGGAGTGATGTTTAGGGAATATGAAAATAGACACATATATCTATAAGTTTTCTGTAGAACAAAATTTTTTTTTTTTGGCTCCAAGAGGTTCACAATCTGACTTGAAAGGAGTTACAAAATTCTGCCCCTGATTGTGTACAGTTTGTATAGTCTGTAATGTTTGGAGTATAACTCTCGGATTTCTAACCCTTTTTGTGTAATCTTGGTGTCCTTAGAAAGTTATGACAATGGGTAATAATTGGTTAGAAGACAAGTTTTCCTAAAATCCTAAGATACTAGGTCGAAATTGCTACGTAAACCTGATCTGAAATTTTGTCAAGTGCTCCTTGTTTTAACCCTTGTTTTAATGGTATAAGTCCTCTGGACTGGTATCCGTCTTTTAGCCATATCATGACCTAGAGACATTCCAATAAGATCATCTTAGGCTTGTTGGAAATTAGACACGTAGGGATAAAATTTTTATGAGGATGTGGAGTTTAATTCTGTCTTTATGTAATTTAAATTCCGGCTTGAATTTGATTATGGAAATCCTATCCCTGTTGTGACCATTATGTACTAATTTAGGTATATCTCTAGGAATCCTACACAAATTTGCATAAAATTTAAGGCTTGATAAAGATAAGACATGTAGGGACAAATGTCTAGAAGAGCTTATGACAAAAAAATCATAGGATCTATTTCTAATTGTTGAAGCAAGTTTGTTATGAAATCTGTCCTACATGGGATGATGTGTCCGTGTAATGTTCTGTTATAGTAGCTGGAAATTTAGGGAAAAAAGTCCCATATACATTGATTAAATGGTGACTTATGGTGATATTTGTCATGTTATTAGGATCTTACTAAGGAAGCAATATTTCCATAAAGGATAGGCACTAAACGTCAAGAGATTGACTAAGAACCGTGAGTATACCTTTAAACTAGTTTATGAAAAGTGAATGGGTTTTAAATTGAATTTTATTGATTCAAGTTATGAACGTTTTAAAGATAAGATGTGCTATGAATACTTTAAGAATTTTTATTGTGAATTTTATGCATACTATGAATTGGGTTGAATTTGAACAAGTTATGTATAATTTTAGTTTTCAAGTTTTATTGTCTTGATAAAGAAAAGGATTTGGCTTTAATTGACTTGGATTTTGACTTGTGTTGAATTGCCTAGATAGAATCGCAATGGAAATTGCGATTCCTATATATTGAATTTGGAAAATACGCATTGCCCATTACGTACAAAATGATAGTGGCGTATAGTGGTCAAAATTGTGTTAAATTGAGTTGAACCTATATGTTAGTTGATTAAATTTTAGCCTATGGTACGTCGAGAGGATATATGCCTATGTTATTACCGATCAGAGTACGTCCTAATGTACATGGCAGTGTCAGGGGCGTCTGTCACTTACCTAGGTAGGTTGAGTTGTTAGTATGTCCATTGTGCTGCCCTCTACACATATGGAGTATATATTGTGCTGCACTGTTATAAGTGAGGTCATAACCATGTTATCATTGGTGCGAGCATCATTATGAGTAAGTTCATAACAATCGGTACATGTTTCATAATCAACTTGCGGGTGAGGGAAAGTGACGTAAATTGCAATATGCAGCCTTAAAACCTAAGGGTACCATATGGCCAAGAAAGGTGAATGGTTTATAAAGAAAGTTTCTGAACATGCTTTGAAGGAATGAGATTTTAAATTGAAGTATGGTTGTTTTAAATACATAAAAGGTTAAAATTTTATAACTGTTTTAGACAAATGCATGTTATTCACTGAGCTCATTTAACTCACTCTTTCTCTTGTTTTCAAATAAGTTCCCAGGTGCTCACTTAGAGGCTCAAGTATCCAGGACTCCACTGCACGTGTAACTGTCTTCATCAAGTGCTGCTATGTAGGCAACCTTTGCATTGTGCATATTGTATTTAATGTCTTATTTGTATAAGATTTTTGTAAAACAATTATTACTGAATCCTTTTAAATGAATGCATGGTTTATATAAACTTTTGGTAATCAATGTTTATGGGTCAATGAATGCTTTGAGTTATAGTGGAGTGTGTGTATGGTGAATACAGAAGTGTTTTGAATTGTTTGCATGGTCTTATAAATTTTTTTGGACTTGGAAAATATAGCTGTTGTGTTGCCAAAAATTTTTAAGATTTTTTACAAAAACTTTCTAAAACTTCACTACTTATGTTTAATGAAATACAAGTCAAGACATGCTAACGATTTTAGAAATGAGGTTTAGCTTCATGGAGACATTTCCAGTGTGATTAAGATAATCGATTGGAGGGTTTTCATGGAGTGCCGGGCAGCTCACCTAGTCTGATAGGACATGGTCTTGTCAACTTGCTTCAATGGTACACACCATGCTTCCCAATGACTTAAGAAGGGACAGGTCTTGGGTTCGAATGGTGTGGGAGGCGAAAGAAAGCTATATGCCCAATATGATATCCTGTGGGATCGTATAAGTGACCGAACTGCCGGGGCTGGTACGTCATAGTGGCCTATATGCATTGTATGATGATTTGCATTTGTGAAGAAACTATACCTCTTCTTGGGTGCTTACACATTTCTCCTAGATGTAGATCTTGAAACATACATAAAAACATGATGAATGTTCTTGGATTGAGTTCTAGAAGATGATGCACCATTATCAAATGATGTTTTAGGAACATGCTCTTCACCTAAACTTTTTTCCTTCACAAAAATAGTCTTGGCATTAGGTGTTCCCTTCCTTTGAGTGAAGCCGAGGCCATATTTATCATTAGAAGCCTTTTGGACTCCTAACATGTTATCTAACTTTTCTTTTCCTTTGGTGAACTTTTCTAAAGATTCTTTAAGACATTTTACTTCATTCTTTAAAGAATCATTTTCATCCATCATCTTTTTTCTGTCATCATCAATCTCCACACACTTAGATTCTAAAGCATGCAAATTATTCTTTAACTTCTCATTTTCTACTCTACAATCATCCATTAATTTCATGCATTCCATATGCTTGGAGGATAATTTCCTCCTTCTTATAGGAGCCTTTTCTAGATATTTAGCAATTCATCATAACTCAAACCTACATCTATAACAATATTCTCATTCTTATCATGATTAGAATGAAAAGAATATGGTACCTTATTATCCAAGGTCATAAGACAAAACTTGATGCTTTCATTTTTGGATATTTATCTTTACTCTTCTCTTTCCATCTCCTATAAGGCCTTCAAGGCTTTCTTTCCCTTCTTGTACTTCTTCTCCCTTCTTTCTTTCTTGTTACTTCTTTCATCCTTCTCATTTTCCTTGAGATGTGGCCAATAGCTCTTCAAGTGGCCCGGTTTCCAACATTCAAAATAAACAACATTAGTAGAATTTCTCTTATAATCATACTTGCTCTCTCTTCCTAGAGTATGCCTTCTTCTTTAAGAATTTATTGAACCTTTTAGTAAGGAGAGCTATTTCATAACCATTTTCTTCCGAGGAGCTTGCTTCTTCACTAGACTCATCTTTCTTAGCTTTGAATGACAAGTTCTTCCTTCTCGATGAAGCTTACTATTTGTTTTTGGCTCCTTCATTATCATCTCATGTGTAAGCAATGAACTTATCAATTTTTCTAAAGGAAATGCATTAAGATGTTTAGCCTATTGAATGGCGATGACCTTTACCTCCCATTCCTTTGATAAAGATTTCAAAGTCTTTCTAATAAGTTCAACATTTGAATATGTTCTTCCTAGACCCTATAATGGATTTATGATGTCATCAAATCTAGTATACATGTTGTGAATAGTTTTATTACGATGCATTAACAATAATTCATATTAATGAATGAGTATAAACATCTTACTCTCTTTCACTTCTTTGGTACCTTCATGAGTAAGTTCTAAGATATACCAAATTATTTTAGCAATTTCACACATAAAAATTCTATTAAATTCACTTAAAGAATAAAACAAAATATGAATAGCTTTATAATTTAGTAAAAGTAATCTTTCATCATGTAAATTCCACTCTTCCTTCCCCTTAGCAATTCTTTGACCATTTTCTATCTTAGTAGGAATGTATGGTGCTTCATTTACTATATCCCATAATTTAACATTTTCAGTTTGAAGGAAAAACTTGATCCTAATTTTTCAATATAAGTACTCATTTCCATTAAAGAAAGTAAGCCTACCAACAATTTGACTCTCATAACTAGATGAAATTTCCAAATGTTCCATGATGGATGTTTGCTAACAATTTTGTTAGAAATTATTACAAATGTGATTCCTAGGCTTTGATACAAATTATAAGCCCTAAAGGCACTTAAGGGGGTTAATTGAGTGATTAAAACTTTTTAAACTTTTTAAACTAATTAAACTAGCCACCTAAACTAATTCAAACAGAAGGAAATCACTGAATCAATATTCAACCTAAGATGATATAAAAGTACTAATCCAAATTAGATAACAATTTAACTAATAGTAAAATCACATAACAAGCAATAAGTAAAGAGATAAGGGTAGAGAACTCACTGAAATTTATAGAGGTTCGCCTACCCTAAAGATAAACTATGTTCTCTCTACACATACTTGTTGGAAATTTCATTAAATTAATAAAAAACAGTTACAATCTTTTTTTAGGGTGAAGAGTAACCTTTATAAAACAAAATATTATTGTTGAAGGTGAAGAGTAACCTTTTGACAAATATTTTTATGGCAAAGAGGAGATTTTATAAAAGTAACCATCAAGTATTTTCAATTATCCCCTTATAAGTAACCAACTACACTTAAAGATCAATTAAACTAAGTGCTCTAGCTTTCAATAAATGATATGATTAATTAATGATGAGCATAAAAACTAAAAAAAAACTTAATATGGTAGAATTAATGTAATAAAAATGTGTAAATGTCATGAATGTTGGGGTTAAAGATGCAAAATATCAAATCTAGAAAAATTTGTTGGATGTGAATGTAATTTCTCCCTCACAAACAAATGAAAGTCTATAAATTCAATTATGTTATCAACAAAACTCTTGAGAACTTAAACAAAAAAAGTAAAGCAATTTGAAAACAACAAATTCAGATTAAAGTACCCAAATATGTGAGTGAATGCTAGAGCATGCAAAATTAGATAGTTATAATGTCTATGACTGTATGAGTTTAAATATGCTAATATAACCAATTAATGATTCATGAAATTGATCTATGAAACACTTAAACAGTTAATGAAACTAAAAACAACAAAATCAAACATCTAAATATTGATTTAGATAGCTAAACAAGTGATTAAAGTAAGAACAGTCTAAACATAGGTAGTTTTAATATGTCTAAAAATTTAAGCTCAAAACAGATGAAATAATCTCAAAAAATATGAAACAAGGTTAAAATAAACTCTAAAGAACTTAAAATAATATAAAAAATAATTTCGTAGCTCAGAAATAGATTAAAAATATGAAAATAGAGATTGAACTAAGAATAGAGCAAAAGGGGGTAGCTTTGAGGTTTTAAGAGATTTAATCTTGTAAACTTGTTTATAGAGCATAAAGAATTGTTAAAAATGTTTAGGAATGTCATTTATATGGTTAGGAAGGGTTTAGAGATGTTGAATAAGAAAACTAGTTATTTGTATTATTAGAATGACCCACTTTATAACCCTATCTTCAAATTTCATAACATGAACTCCAATCATTAATAACAATTATGTTTTGTTATCATCAAAACTAAGATTAGAACCTCCCATGGTTCAACAGCTTCTTTACCCTTTCATTTATTTCTTCAACTTATAGGTTAAGTGCCTTTGTGAATGATTAGGAGTCACGCTATTTCTCTTGTAGAAGCAGTTCCTAAAGTTGAATGGATATTTCAAAAAGGATTAAGAGAGAAGAAATAGGACATTAGTGCCAAGTTAGATGTCTTAGAGCCACCATTTAACAACATGAAGCAAGAATTAGGATCTAGAGTGCAGCTTATGATGAGTGATCTTTCTAGATCCTCAAGATAAGGAATAAATTCTAGCATTTAGAGACTAAGGGTTGAAAGTGAAAGATTTGAAATTAAATCTCAGATACAAATGCTACAAAACTATGTATAAATTGATAGGCTCCCTAATGAAGATTCAAATGCCCATATTGCCAACCTTTTAGAGATCTATCATACATTTAAGCTAAACAAAGTGTCAAAAGAGACAGATAGATTGTAACTATTCCCCTTCACCTTAAGTGGTAGACCAAGTCATGGCTAAAGTTGAATCTGTCAAGTTCTATCACATCCTTAAACTAGTTAGCCGAGAAGTTTTTAACCATGACTTGTGATTTTTATGGAGGTGGTCACCCTATGAATACCAATCAGTAGGAGTTAGGTTATAAAAAGAGCAAGTGGACTATTTGGGAAATTTTTAAGGAAATCCTTATAACAACACCTATAATCCTAGATGACACAATCTTTAGAACTTCTTTTGGACAACGCAAGATTAGCAGGGCCAAATTCATCCACCTGATTTCCATCCTTAACCTGAAAATTGTAAGTAGCCCATTTTAAAGAAGGTATTGTTCAAGTGCATTGCAACGTATGATGATATGTTTCAACATATTGAGGCATCAATCAAGAATTTGGAAAATCAAATGGGGAAGGTGGCCAAGAGTTTTTTTAAGAGGCTTGCAGGTGCTTTGCTAGGCAATAGGAGAAGAATTCAAAAAAGCAAGTGCATGCAGTGTTCTCAAGAATGGAGAAGGAAACCTTTAAGTTTATGGAAGAAGGTTAGGCATAGGAGAGAAGAAAGAAAACTAGGAAGAGGTTGGCAAAGGAGATAAGCCAACAAGACTGAACCTTGACAAGGAAACTATTAAATAACCAGGGAAGCATACCGTTATGTTTCTAGAGCCTATTAAGAGATTATAAGCTAATAAACCTTTAGTTAAATTTCATATGTAGGAGCATAAGAACATAAAATTTATATGCAATGTTCTTGAGGATAAAAACAAGATAAAGAGTTTTAGAAAGGATAGGAATGAAGAATGTGTAACCATTTTTATTAACATTTTTCCCTAAAAGCTAAAGGATTCGGGAGATTTTCAATCCCCTAAACTATTGGTAGCTAGTATTTGTATAATGCATTAGTTGATTTAGGGGTTGGAATAAATCCAATGTTTGATAAATTATTTCATGAATTAGACCTAAAGATCACAAAACCCACTAAGATGACCGTATAAATAGCAAATATATCAGTAAAATATCCTAGGGGAATTATTTAAGATGTACCTATAAAATTCGATAGGTTCATATTTCCTATTGATTTTGTGATCCTAGATATAAAGAATGAAAGTGAAATTCCTTTGATTTGAGGTAGGCATTTTCTAGCTACTTCGAAGGTAATGATCGATGTCCTATAAAGGTGACTAAATCTTATGATCGAAGATGAACTAATCACTTTCTCTAATTCAGAAACTATCATACCATCTTTAAATGAACCATGATATTCTTTTTCTTTTGATAAAGTATTTAATAGAACTCAAGGTGACTTGTAAGAGATAATCACTAGCATACTTCAAGAATGTGAATTTTAATGATGTCAAGCCTTGAATGGAGTGAAAATTCAGTAGTGACAAGCCTTAATATAAATAAGTTAGATAAGTGGAAAGGAGATGATGAAGAGGGAGCAAAAAACTCCAAAAATAAGAGGAAAAAGAGGGTTAGGAATAAGATAACTCAAAGGACATAACAAAGCCAAGGGTCTTCGAGCTAATGACATCAAACAAGTGCTTTGTAGGAGGCATCTCACTTTTTTTTATGTTGACTTAGTTTTGTTTTTGAACTAGTTACATATGAGCTACTCTTTGCTTGATTAAATCTTTTACTTGTTTATGTGTTTTACATGCTTTTTAGTTTTGTGCTGAATCATTATTAGGTG
The DNA here is from genome assembly GCA_028565735.1 of Pinacopodium congolense. NCBI lineage: Eukaryota > Viridiplantae > Streptophyta > Magnoliopsida > Malpighiales > Erythroxylaceae > Pinacopodium > Pinacopodium congolense. The sequence goes on along the minus strand of JAOXYD010096826.1, from coordinate 3,861 downwards.
TATTAGTGAGCATTAGAGTTAGTTAGTGGTTAAAAAAATAAGCAAAATAAAAGAACATTTCTAGGTAGTGTAAATTACGAGCAGAATCATGTTCGTGATGCTGCCCATAATTGGGTCAGGTTTTAGGTATCCCATTCTTCACATTTTTAAGCTTCCTTGTTTCCCATCTTTCACCCCTCACCTTCCAATCAACTCAAAATCTTAACCCAACAATTTCATTTAAGTTTGACGTATCACTCTACTTGCTTCTCATCCAATTTATAAGGTATGTTTTTCATATCTCATTAATCTCTTGAACCTTTAGGTTTTATCCATACTTTATTTTTTCTTCATTAATTAAGCACTATAGGGTTAATTGATGAAGAATTTCAACATTAAATGATTAATTGTTATGCTAAGATGCTCTACACCATGAAAGTCCCATTGTTTTGCAATTGTTTAAACCCTAACTTATTGATTAAAGTATGTTTGCCCATAGATGATGCTTACCTCCAAAATTCAGACATTTGTTTATCATTGAACTGGTTATTTTACTCGTTTTAATGCTTGTTCATGAGATTGTGATGATTATATGTTTTTAGGAGAGATTTTGTGTAAAGTTAGTCAATGTTTTGGACATGATTGCTTAAGGTTTTAATGGAAGAAAAGAGTAGTGAGGTGAAGGAGTTTGGTGTTTCTTTAAGTGATGAATGAATGGGACTTTCTTATGAGATGAATTTGATCTTTCTAGTTAAGGGATTGATGTTTTATGGTTGATCGATCTCATACTTTCATATACTTTTCATATGACTCTCCTTACTTAAGTTTTTCAGGCAATGCTGTCTAAGGTTTCACAGCATATGTTTGATAATTGGTTTGGCACAGTCTATATATATCTTGTGTGATTGTTGAAATTTGGACTAACATTGGCATGCACCTACATATTGACATGGTTTATACCTTATTATAAATATCAACTATACTATATACTTCTCATTGTTTTGTTACCATGTTTTGTAGGCACCATGCACAGGAAACAAGAGAGGGCAAAGAAGGTTCACCATAACTCATCTCGAGATGCCAGTTGTGAAGGATATCAGCCTAAGGTCACTCACCCAAGTTTTCATTTAAATACAATACCTTTCAAAGTTTGAATATTGACCCTATAAAATATCTTTTGTTCAAGGATTTAGAAAGAATAGGTATCACATACTTAGTTTGCTATTATTTAAAGGAAGGAGGATGGGATCACTTTGTAGTAGTTTAGGAACCGAGTGATAAGAAATTATTCTATGAGTTCCTAGCCACATTTGATTTCTCCAAGTATATAGTTACTTCTGCTCAAAGTGATGTGTTAAAATGCCAGCTAGGTTGAAGCCATTCCACATTTGCATTTGAAGAATTCATTACAGCTTTAGGAGTGGGAACTAGAAGCCTTATAGATGATTAAGTTATGAAATAGGATCGAGTAGAATTTTCTTCTGTAACACAAGCATCTAGATTTTGAAGCGAGATCGATGAAGGGTTATATAATGCAAGTGTAACAAAGAGAACCAAGATCTAATCTTTTGAATTTTAAGTCCTTTGTTAATTAATCAAGCATACCAGGAGAGGAACAAATAAAAAAACTGGTGTGGTGAAATTGAACAAACTGGTTCATTTATGGTGCATGACCAATGGTTGTGAATTCAACATCGCAGATGCCTTGGCTTTCCATTTCCTCAATAAAAAAAAGCAAGGATAAGAGTACATTGAGCGACCCTTCATTTGTGACAAAATTAGAAAATCCTTGGTGGTCAATATGAAAAACATAAATGTAAACATAGAGATTCCAATATAGTTCTTAGATGTTTCAGTTTGGATTTGGATGGGAATGGTAAGATAGACCAATGGAGGCATATCCCTCCAGAGAATTCAACCTCCATTTAAAGAGAGAAAACACAAGTGAAGAGTTGGCGGGTAGAAATGAGTCTGACGATGGTGAGGATAGAGATACTGATGTTGGACCCTCTATAAGCATTGCACTATTTGATACTAAGGGAATTACTTAGCTTAGTTCTTGGTTAGATCTTGTCTGTCTCAAAATGAGAAATTATCAAGAAATCGAGGACTCTAGGTGGGTTAACTTATAGGATAGATGGGATGAGGATAGAAAGCTATAGAAAAAAAGATGGAAGTAGCTACAGGCATGGTGGTAGCACCACAAGGAGTACTATCATCCACCACCATCACCACCAGTTGAGGTTGACGTGAGCCATGGTTCCGAAGAGGTGAAGTTATTTTGATATTTCCCTTTGCTTATTTTCTTTTTTTTTCCTATTTCCCTTTGTTTCTTTTCTTTGTAGTTCGTTGATCTACAGGAATTAAATTTATCATTTTGTTCTTATTTTATTTTATATTTTATTTGTATCTTTTCTTGATCTAATTTTTTCATAAAGGTTGTGTTTTAATTTTTATTTAGGTTTTTAACCACAAACTTGGATGATGATTCCTAAAAGCCTTTAACATATGGATTCAATTTTAGGCACTTAAGGTCTGTTTCCAGTTTGGACTTCGTTATTTAGGGGGAGTGTTGTTCTCCTTTCCCTCTCTTACTCTTTCTTCATTTCATTTTGTTTTATCCTCCAAATTGAGGAAAATTTGGTATAAGCATATTGGGGGGGGGATTTAATGTTAATTAAAATGATATAATTCATCATATATCACCACACTAGAGTTGTTAGGAGTTTGATAGTGATGACTTCATTATTCCTTCTTGAATGTTTATGATTGAGAGTTCATTTTTTAATTATATTTTTTAATTTCATCAAATTTCTTGATGAGGGAAACATTGAACAGTTCTTGATTGATTTTTGACCCAAAATATTTATTTTCTTCTTTTGTTTCTATGTGATTTGCATCTGACTTTTAACATGTTTTATGTTCCATAGTAGTTATTGAATGTGGTTACATATAGACTATTATGTCAATTTGGAATAGAGTATGTTTTTAATGAATAATAAGTATACACATGTTTAAACTAAGTAAGTAAACACTCACTCCGCTGGCTTCTCCCCAAGTAAAAGGTTAAAGTGTTTAAGTGGATCTAACAGTCATTTGTGATTGTGATCTAACTGAGTATTGGAGGTATTTATGACAAAATGTTCACCTGTGCAATAAAAGGGTAGATGGCATTGCAAATAAGCCAAAAAAGGTTAACCGAGTTGAGTAACTAGGGGACATTCATAACAAAATATTTGCCGTTGCGTGAAAGGACAAGGTGAAACCCCAAAATTGTTCTACAAATTGTAAATTGAGTTATACTTTGTATCAGTAATAATTATTTTGAACAAATTTACATGATGATCCTTATAAAACTTCAAAGATGTTTGATATTATACAATAAAGGTTTACTAATTACTAACTATGTGAATGCATGCATTTTAAACCAAGTTTTTGTCATGAAAAGGGTTGTGCTTTATAAATTGAATTAAGAGCATTGCTTGATTGTTTTTTGTATTCAATTACTTATAAACTCCTAATTAATTTTGTTTATATGGAAGTTTAATTAATTTCTTGAGGACAAGTAACAACACAAGTGTGAAGGTATTTTATAGCTCTTACAGCATACACATTTTAAACATGATTTAGTGCTGGTATGAATTGTTTTTAAGGACAAATTCATGTTATTGATGTGCATATTGAGCTAAATTGATAGGGATGAATTTTGTTAAATTTTGGTATGCCATTTTACTTGAATTCATCCCTATTTTTGGTTTAAAAGTGTTCAAATTATGTCATATTGTGTTGAATGGAATTTTGAGATGTTGACATAAGTTTTATATCAAAACACCAAATTTCAGAGGAAAGTAGAGTGAAAATGGAGCAAAGGTTGTGATTATA
>JAOXYD010096815.1:0-11844 GCA_028565735.1 Pinacopodium congolense | reverse complement strand
CTTGTCACTTGAATGGTATCAATTAATTCCAATTGACTAACTATAGGCCATTAATACCAACTCACATATACTTTCATTATCATGTATCATTTCAACTAGGGTATATTTTGGGGCCTTACAAAATCATTACCATCAGTTGATTAAATATAGCGATTATTGCAGATAATCAAATGTTTCATGAGATTGTACAACATATAAAATCTTTAATCATTGGAACATTGCTTTTTCCCTGTTGGACAACGGATATAATGCTGTTGTACAACAGATAAGTAAAAAAGGTTAAGTATAATTAGAGTATTCCTTTTTTGTATAAAAACTCTTTTTTTACTAAAAAAGTAACCATATACGAGAGTTTTTAAGGTTTTTACAAAAGGTTGATTGTAGTTTATTATTTGGAAGTCTTCTGGTCATTATTCTATCAAGTGTTCATGTGATTTTCCTTTTTATTTTACTCTTGATTTTTGACTTTCTGTGAAGGCTTTTTACATATTTTTCTTTTGTGTATCACTCTATTAAAAAGCTTCTTTTTATTCACCAAGTGAAATCAAGTTAAGGAAATTTTCAGTGTATTATTGTCGTGAGAACTTGAGAAGTTATTCTTGAACCTAGGAAAAAGAAGTGAGTAAAAGGTTCTCCTTTATCTATTAAAAGGGATTGTTTCAATCACTGTATTCTTATTGGAAGTACAATAAGAACGAAATCTCAATAGTAGTGTTGGGGACTAGATTAGTAGCAAGTGGATAGCTCCAAATCAGAATAAATCACGGAGTACCTACTTCTTTCTCTACTCTTTTATTTTTTCGCACTTGTATTATTACATTCTATCTGATTGGGTGAAATTGCTAAAAATTATTAAGCTTCTGCATTCATTATTTACTAGATTTATATAAGAATTTTTTTACCCTAATTCACCCCCTCTTAATACCATAAAAAATCTAATAGTAATGCTAATGTCTAATTAATTGTCATAAAACATCTTGATAAGTTAGTTATTAACAATTCCTAATTGTCTAAGTATATATACCCTTACAAATATCCAAAGCTAGAATTATGAATTTTGTCTCTACTCTATTTCTTAAAACTATAGATTGTTTTTTGCTTCTCTAGATTACAAGAATGTTTCATAGAAAAGAGCAATATCCTAATGTTGAGAGCCTATCAATTTAATCCTGATGTAATAAGCATTTAAGAAGACTTTAACTTCTCCATTTTCACCCTTGCTATACAACAAATCTTTTATTAGGAGCTTTTTAAACTACCTCAAAATTATGTTCACTACCTCTATATGTTCTTTTGTTAGGTTGTTTATAAATTAGTTTACAATACTAATAAAGAATTTAAAATTTGGTTAAGCATTTGAGAGATAGATAAGATGAGTAATAAGTTTTTGATATCTCCCCTTATCTACTAGTGTATTATTATTCTATATTCCAATATTCTTAGCTATATTCATAGGAGTATCTAAAGGTATACATCCTAACATGCATGTTTCCTTCACATATTTATGTTTATAAATGGATGTACCCTTTTTAGATTGAGCCATCTCCATGCCAAGAAAGTACTTGAGGTAATAAAGACCCTTCATTTCAAATTCTTTAGCTAGTAACTTCTTAGTTCTCATAAGTTCATCCTTTTAATCATTGGTCAAAAGTATGTCATCCACATACACTATTAAGACTGTAATCTTTCTATCAAAAGAAAGTTTTATGAATAGAGTGTGATCTATCTGACATTGTGTATATCTTACTTCATTATTGCATTTGTAAATCTACCTAACCATGCATGAGGGACCTAATTTAGACTATACAAGGATTTCTTAAATTTTCATACCTTGTTATGGTTGGAAGCAATTTCTAGTCCTATTAAGATCTTCATGAATACTACTTCTTCCAAATCACTATTTAAAATATATTTTAAACATCCATTTGATGCAAGAGCCAATCTTTGTTAATTTCAAGTGAAAGTTTGGTTCTAGGCCATAATTTTCTTGGTAGTCTATGACATAATACTGAATGAAGCCCTTAGCAACCAAACAGGCTTTCAACCTACTAACACTTTCATCAACTTTGTTTTTTACTGAAAAAATATACATACACCCTATCTGTTTCCTTCATTAGGGAGATTAGATATTATCCATAGTCTTTTCTTATTTGAAGCTTTAATTTCTTTGTTCACAACTGTTCCTGATTTTGGATTATTAGAGGCTTCATAAATGTACTGAGGTCAAGTTTTTATTATATGAAAGACTTTCACCATTATAACAAGCTTGGTGATTGGAATATCTAAATTATCAATCATAGGTACATTATCCTTAAGACTCAAAATTTCCTTATTTGGACGAACTTCAATAAGATTTGAACTAGGTTTAAATTCTTGGTCTAGAGCAAAAGGAATTAAGTGCTCTATCTATCTCTTAATCCTAGGCCTTCTAGTATAGAAACAAAACTCTTTGCCTAGAAATTGAGGAGGTTTGGATATGTTTAACATAGGAATTTCAAAGGAGTTTATAGGAGAAAGACTTTCAATTTAATCAAAAGTTTAAATTAACTTGTAAGAGGATGACTATAGGCTTTTTTTTTTTCCAACATTTGAGTGGCACTTGGTTGATAAGACAGAGATATTAAAGGATTATTTTTGGAAGGTTGAGGTAGGAGATTTTGATTTTTAATACAATTATTCCAAAATTGATATTCAATCATGCTTTCCCATAATTTTAATTTTTTAGATAATACATATAGTGTATAAAGAATGTAACATCTAGAGATGTATATATTTTCTTAGTGATTTTGATTCGGATAATATCCAAGAACACATTTGATAGATTTAGGATCAAATTTGCTATAATGTTGTTAATGAATGTAAACAACCACAGTGTACTTGAATATTTTGAGCTCTAAAGAGATAATTATTTTAGTATATAGGAATCCTTAAAGAAGAGTTTGCAAGGAGTTTTGTATTTTAAAATCTTAAAGACATTCTATTATTACGATATGCTATTGTAAGGATTGTCTCTTCCTAAAAATATTCTGGGACATGTGTGGAAAACATAAAAGATTAGGCTATCTCTATTAAGTGTCTATTTTTTCCTTTTTATAACTCCATTTTATTGTGAGGTGTGCCAACACATCATCTAAAGTGGTCTATGCCTTGAATTAAGAGATATGAACCAAATTAAACTCTAAATACTCTCTAGCATTATTAGTTTTTATGACCTAAATCTTACCGTGAAATTGGGATTGTATCGTGGTGTTGAATTTTTTTAAAAATTGTCTTGCTTTGGATTTTTCTTTCATCATGAATATCTAAGTCAATATAGCGTGGTCATTTATAAAAGACATAAACATGTTGTTCCTATAAATTTTTTATTCTTGATAAAACCTATGTATCACTACGAATCATGATAAATGGATGAGAAGGTTAATATAAGACACTAGGATAAACAGTACGATTCTATTTAGCTAATTGGAAAATTCAACAATTGAAAAACTTTGAACTTTTATTAATAAAAAAGAGGAAGTTTTAATATATATATATATATATATATAATTTGGGTGACCAATACAAAAATGCCATAATATAATCTCACTATATTTATTGACTTGGAAATCTAAATTTGATTAACTATTAAAAGACACATAATTTATGCTTTAACTCTGTATTATAAGAGAGGTATGGCCTTTAAGGAGATAGAGGCCAGAACACATATTAGTATTGCCACAGAACACATTTTAGTGCCAATCATCTTCCTCAAATAAAATTTTAAAATTCACACAAGATTCAAAAAATTTTAATGAAGCAATTTAGGTCATAAGTCAATTTACTAATAAATAGTAAATTATAGTTCAAATTAAAAACATGGAGCACGGAGTTTAGAGATAGATCTTTTAAGATGATGAAAGAACTAGTTCCCTCAACTTTTGAAAGAGATCTATCAATAACTCTTACTGAATATTTTTCTCTATATTGTCTGTACTCATGACATAAATTTGCATTACTTGTCATAGGGTCTGATGCTCTTGAGTTAATGATCTATGTACTTAATATGTTATTTATTGAGAATAAAAGAATTTGAGAATTTACCTTTTATGGTAACAATTTTGTTTTAACAATAGAGGTGTTAGTTTGGAATATTTCTACATCATCTCAAGTTTCCCTTTGGTGAATAAATTGGACTTCAAAGGGAAGGACTTATCATTGGTGGTGATAGTGGCATTAGCACGACTCTCATGATCATTTGTTGATTTTAAGGGCTTCCAATATGCCAGTTTGCATGGATTTTCCAATAATTTTCTCTAAGATATCTTGCAACAATGGTCACCCCAAGGCTTCCCTTTTCTTTGTCAATTTTTCGTGTTATTGTTGATGTATTAGTGGCTACAAATAGTAAGAGCAGTTCCTTCAAGATTTAATTTAGAGCTTTGGGGTCCCGTCATCACCTTCTTCCTACTTTCCTTATGCTGAACTTTGAAAAATGCCTCTTTAGGACTTATAAGAGATTTGATACTCAATACTCTCCCCCAATCTCATCAAAATTTTTGTTAAGGTAGAATAAAAATTGAAAAGTTTGTTTTTTCTCTATAATTTTCTAATACAATGCTGTGTCTTCAAAACACTTTTAATTATGATATTTGAACATGTTGAGCTATTGCCATATATAAGCAAGTTGTTTAAAATATTGGGTTACCATAAACCCCTCAATATAGGTCATGTAAGTTTGCCTTAACATCTAACAATTTTATGATATTCTCAATGTTTAAGTACGTTTCTCTTACAACATCCTAGAATTCCTTTACTGTCTTTTAGAGAAGAAATTTTTATCTTATATTGTTGTTCATCAAATTAATAAGCTATGACATCACCATCTGATTCTCGGCCTTCCATTTTTTGAATTTAGGGTCATCTTTCTCTGATATTATGATCTTGTGAGTAACGTAATTATCCTTATCTTTTTTATAAATATCATCATAGAATGGGACCATTGAAGGTAATTGTTCCCATTGAGTTTGTGGCTGGTGCTAAGAAGAGAAGACGTCTCTATACTCCATTATTACTTCTAGTTTGTAATAAAGGCCACTTTAAATTAGGAGCTTTATTTTTCAGTGGTCATGTCATACTTGTTATAGGAAAATTATGTTTTTAGATAGTTACCTCTGATAACTTGGAGGTGGTTCAGAATTTTCTTATTATTATTTAAATATATTGAATGGTTGTTGAACAATATGTCATAAAACTATGACTCAATAATGTTAATAGAGGAAAATCCTTATAGAAAAGGAAACAAACCAAAAATCTATCATAATTCAAATCAATCAGCAATAAGTTAAATTCTCTTTATTATATTCAATATAAACCAAATTTATCTAGTACAAACCTTATTCTTTTTATTATATTGAATATAGAACAATAAAATCCATATAATTTCTCCGTTAACATCTAATTGATTGTAGCTAAAAATCCCGTATAAGGTGTTATAGTTGGTGTCTTTCTTAAAGCTAGAAAGCTATTATCAACAATTCATCTAAAATTAATTGTGTAAGGCGGTAGACCCTTTCACTGATTTATTGACAAAAGAAAAGCATAGTACTACATAAACCATTATAATGATTTTTTGAAGAAGTTGAGTCAATTTATAACATTAGAACTGATATTAAAGCTACTAAAATTTGAACTACCCTTTGAATTTCATATGAATGCATTGAATAAAGCCATTAGTAGTGTATTTTCTCATATGGAATATCTAGTGGCATTTGAAGGCTAAATCTCTATGAGATAGAAAAACTATATTCACCTTACAAAAAGGAAATGGTTGCAATGGTGCATTGCCTAAGAGTTTAGTATGTATTTTTATTGAGGCCAAAGTTTGTGATTTGACCTAATAATATGGCCAATATTTTTTTCAAAAAACAAAAGAACTTCTTAACTAAGAAACAAAATGATATAAATTCTTGGGCAAATATGATTTTACTTAATCATACAAATTAAGAAAGTGCAATAAAATAACAAATGGTCTTAACTAAAGTAAAGTGTACACTGTATACTACTATTTATCTAGATGAGAAACAGGCTTGACAGATAGAATTTGGCAATATGGTAAACTTAATGTTAGCTATTGTTGATTGATGCAAGAAGTATAGGAAGGTATTAATGAATGATACTAAATTGGTGTTGTCTTCTTATTGATATATGAGGTAACTTGCATGTTATAAGAGTCAGAGGACTTTGTAAGAAGCTCACGTAAAAGTTATATGATCCACAGTAGGTTAAGGTATCCATGATGGTAGCTAATGATAGTATTGTTTTCTCGATCATATGCAAACTGCATACGGAGCAAGAAGAAAAGAATGTTGCCACACTTGTCTTGTACGTCAGTAAGAAAAATTTGGAAGGCAAAAGGAATTCATACTATTTTAGTCCTTACCTATTTCAAAGAGACTGTGGATGTCAGTATCTTTATATATATACACACACACACATATATATATATATATATATATATTAGGATTTACAAAGGTGGATGAGAAGGCTTTGCTACTTGTTATAATCAATTGATTCTCCAAATACAATGTAATCATTGCTGCTCCAACAATTTGTTTGATAGAAACCCTTTGTTTAGTTATTCTATCAAATAGTCATGAAATATTGTCATTGTATGAGTGATTGGGATGTTCGTTTTATTGGATTAATTATAGAATTATTTATTCAATATGATGGCTAAACTAAAGTTCTCTATAGCGAATCACCAATAAAAAGATGGGCAAATTAAAATAATTGATGTTTTGATGGAGGACTATCTAAGGCAATATATGAGCACCAACCAATTAAATTGGTTAAGTTGCTAGATAGTGCGCAATTTCCGTATAATCTCTAACGATCATTCTCCATGGAAAGAGTCCATTTGAGTTATTCTAAGCTAATAACCCTTACTCCATTAGAAGTTGCGAAATATAAAATGGAAAGGAATTGTCAATTTATATATAATTTTTCTAGTGATAAGTAGAAAATACAAAAGGAGGAAAAGATAATCTTGAAAAAGTTATTGTTTAAATGAAAAAGCATGATGATCAACATCGATAATGAATGGAATTTATATTTAGTGGGGGAGGGGGTAAAATGTTATTGAAGCTCAGTCTTAAGTATGGAAAAAATATTATTCACAAAAGGGGATTAATTCTTAAGAGGCCAAAGGTACATTTTATCTCTGAATGTTTGTAAGAAAATTAAAAAGGGACTATAATGTTTGATAGCATTTAAAAAAAAACCTTAACATTTATAGAACATTCGAAAAGGACACTAATTTTAATGATAATTCAATTTTCTATAAGGTTCTGTTTGCAGCTACTAATATGCTAATTTTTTTGACAAACTTATGTCAGATTAGAAGCTTATATGGACTTATAAATTCAATTTTAAACTTTGATTTTTGACGGCACATTATGTGAAAAAATTCAATTAAATTTGTCATATTAGTAATTTTATGATGCAATCCCAATTAAAAACTAAGATTTTATCATTAAGAGGTCTTATTTGAACTTTTTCGAATTTTTAGGGTCTTTTAAAAATATTTTATAAATGTTAGAACATTTTTTAATGATGTTAAACATTATAGTACTTTTTAAATTTTTGTGTAAACATTAAGGGTAAAATGTGTCTTTTTCCATTTATAAAACTAATGGCTCCTTTAAAGTTATGAAGAAAAATATAATATGGCATATCACTTTAAGGTTGCTAAAAAGATTAAAAGTTCATTATGCTTACTATGTTATCATTTTGTTCAATTTCCATGAAGATATAGAAGAACCAAAAACTATCATGCTTAGCGTGCTCCTCAATGGTACAGAAATAATTTAATAGTGAAATAAAAATGATTTTTAATCATCATTTGTTGAGATAGTACTAAAAAGATGGACCACTAGAATTCTTTGAGCAATGGAAAGTGAGGGATGTAGCAAAAGCAATATGAGAGAAAATTAGTTTCCTTTGGCAATTTAAAGACAAGATAAAGGTATATCTCAAAAGCTTTCCAATAAGGACATCGACTCCTTTTAGTTGGGGAAGTCTGTGAGACCCTTTTGTGTTTTAAATGAAATTGGCAATAAGATTGTTCCTTGACAATTATTATCCAATAAATCAAAGACATGATAGTGACTTACCCTAGTAAAAAACTTCACTATTTCGATAAAGAGCCAATTGGTAGTTTAGTGAAGGCAGCACTTGTATTAAGCAAGCATTTGGCCTTGAAAATGTATACATAACCTTGCTAATTTATTAGCAATAAAAAAACACCAATTTTAGGGAGTTTAGAATAATCTTATCTCTATAATGAACTAAAACGGTGGAAATTACCTTAAAAAATTATTCAAAAGTTATTTCAATTATATTGGTTAGTGTTTAAACTAGCCCGTTAACACTCATAGTGCATAGATATACATAATAGTTAGAACTTGTCATTTAACTTTTGTGTGTGGCTTAAATATAGTTCCTCACTAGTTGAGATATAATTGCAAAAACCTAAAGTGTTGTATATTTTAGACATAAGGGTACAAAGTTTACAAGACATAACTTTGAAATTGTAAGTGCTTACAAGAAAGTGTACTATTCTTCATTACATTAAACAAAGTTTTGATTTCACTATATGTCAAGTTTTATTTCATTTATCCTTAAAACATTAATAATTTTAGTATCTAAAAGATACACCAACTATTGGTAAAGATCACGTAAGATAGCTATACTCAGAGTAAACAACAAAACCTTCCATAAGAACAATCCAGAGAAGGGGAATACCAGACATTAGTACAAAATATTAGACCCACTTATAAACAGAAAGAGGATAGAATAGTGAATGAGCTAGTAGAGCAAGCATCAAATAAGAGAAGACCTTAAGGAGAGATCCTCAAACCCCTATGAAGCAGGCTCAACATAAGGTCAATACTCCAGTACCTAAAAGCACTTATTAGTTAGGATGATCAAGAACAGTAGTCAAAACTACAGCCACTTTGATAAACATCACTATTAAGAGAAAGTTCTTCCCAAACCACAATGATGATGAGGAAAAAAAGAAGTTGAGATATGTAAAATAAGTGAAGTATACAAAGAAGAACCTTGGCAATAATGAAATTGATTCCAATTTCAATAAGGGTGTGACTATATTGCCTTCACTCATGGCCATACATAGTCATCCCTTATATAAGACAATGGGGTATTAAGATATTTTGATTAAAACACCCCCATATTATAGAGGGGGCTATATATGGCCATAAAAGAATAGCCATCTAGTTTTTTCCTTTCAAGAACCACTCGACAAAACTGAAAGTAGTAAGTAGTGTAAGCCCTATGACACTTAAGAGGGGGGTGAATTGAGTGTTTAAAATTTTTTTAACAAATTAAAACACTTTAAACATTTTAAGACGATTTCAATTAAATGAATTTTCTAACCAAAATTCAACCTAAATGGTATGCCAAACTTTATGACAATATTAAACAAATTTAAGTAATAATAAAGCAAATAAAAATGCATAAATATAAAGAGAATAGGGAAAGAGATGAACACCAAGATTTATAGAGGTTCGCTTACCCCAAAGATAGACTACGGTCTCTCTCCAACTACTTGTTAAAAATTCACTAACAACTAATTTTACTTTAATTGGGAAAAGAGTAACCCTTACAACAATCTTGATTATAAGGCTAAGAGGAACCTTTACAACAATCTTGATTAAAGGTCAAGAGGAACCTTTCCAATAATCTTGGTTAAAGGACAAGAGGAACCTATCCAATAATCTTGGTTAAAGGCCAAGAGGAACCTATCAAGTAATCTTGAGTTCTAAGGTTAAGAAGAAACTATCACAATCTTACTTAAGTGGGTGAAGAGTAATTTAATTAACACAATCAAATTATACAATTTTTTTCACAGACAGCTCCTAAACAAAATTCCCTTAAGTTTCAACACAAGCTTATATAGCTTCTTAAACCTTGATCTAAAGCAATACAAGATAAGGGTTTAAATGCAACTAATGCAATGCTTATGCCTTATGCAATGTCTAATGCACATACAAGGCCTAAAGCAATCTAATTCATAAACAAATATTAATGTAATTCAAGTCTTTTTTTGTGCAGGCCAAGAGCAACCTATTAAATCTATTTTAAAGGAAAAAAGCAACCTATACCACCATTAACAACCAACATAAATCAATTTCCCTAATTTAAGTCACTAAGCATACTTTCAATGGTGTTTCACTAAAGCTCATGCAACAAAACCAAATCTAAAATTTTTAGAAACAAATAACCAATTTGGAAAACCTCCTAACATAATTACATATCATGCAAAATCAAAATTATCCACTAAAAACATGATTTATGCATTCAAATTTCAGATTAAACATTTAGACACAAAATCTGTTAAAATATACAAGCTTAAAATTTCAACCAATATATAAACATTTTTTACCTATCAAATGATGCAAAATAATGAAACAAACCTACTAGAATCTCAATCAATCAGTTAATAACAAATCTCAACAACAAACACAATTTTATAGCATCAAATAATTGGATCAAATCAAGACCAAAACATAAAACATCAAACCTTGATAGCTTTACTCAATCATGCAAAATCAGGTTAAAAAACCAATATAATGACTTAAAAATTAACAAAAAATTATTAGCAACCTCTTAAGACCTTAAGCAAACTGAAAACATCAAATTTGCAGCACCAAAAATAAGTTTAAACATCAAATTGAATTGAACAAGGAGCTGTACAGAAAATTTGACAAATTTAAGCAATCTGTGTTCTTTGAGCTCAAACAAATGTTATGAGTGCTTACAAATTGAAATAAAATCTTTGTTGCAATCTTGAGACCTTAGGCAAAATGTGTATGATAATTTTGAAGCAATAAAAAAGATTCGCAAGCTCAAAATTGAAGAATACTGAAGTTTATAAAAGTTTAACCAAAACAGAGACGGTTTAGGACTCTTATTTCAGGTGTTACGGAGTAAACTGAGTTGTTGGAATGGAAAAATAAACATTAGAAGGGTAAAAAATGAGAGAGAGTCAAAAATTGCTTTTTCTGGAAACTAGTCGTTGGCTGTCTAGGGGGTTAAACATGGGGTGGCAGGGACTTAAATGGCATCGTTTAAGTGACCACGTTTAACCCCAAAGGAAACATAAAAGAGAGACTTAAACCAACTCTAAAACACTTCAAATAAATTCCTAACAAGTTTAATTCAATTCTAACAAGTTCTAAGTCATTCTCTAAGAGAAATATGGTACCAAAACATATAAATTAAGATAAAAAACATGAAATGCCTTGGTTATTAAAAATTTTCATTCTTAAATAACTTTAAAACTTTTCAAATATTCCTTAAACCAAAATTCACAACACAGCTAAGACACAAACAAATTCAAACATATATAAACAACTTCAAGTAATAATTTAATTCACTTAAACACATCAAACAAATATACATGAAATCAAATTATCACATTACTACTTAATTATGCAACATATAGCCTAAATGCTATCCTAATTAAATTCCTAATATGACAAATGACATAGTCAAATTCAATTAGTCACTTAAAACCACAATTTAACTCCTAAATGCCTATATGAAAATGTTCATGCAAATACAAGAGCCTTTTTCAAGCATTGATTAAGAATCAAGTTTAGGATATTTACACCTTAAGCCCTTTTCCTAAACCTTTTTAAATTTGATCTTCATTCTCTTGGTCTTCACTCTTGATCATCACTTGATCTTTATCATTTGATCAACCTCCAATGCTAGAACTTTTCTACCTTTGGCTCCACAAACATGTTTTTGCACTTAAACCATTTACCTATCTTAATTACATAC
>JAOXYD010096804.1:0-11846 GCA_028565735.1 Pinacopodium congolense | reverse complement strand
TAGTGATTGCATCTAGTTTCCAATTGATTTAGGTTGCTAGTTTAAATTTGCGAAAAAGTTTTAATACCCAATTCACCTCCCCTCTTGGGTGTCATAGCGCTTACAACAAGATAAGGGCTCAAATACAACATATGTAATATGGAATGTCAATGCACAATTAAGGCCTAATCCAATCCAATTCACAATCAAATATTAATTTAATTTAAATATTATTTTCTATAAGACAAGATCATCCTATTAAATCTATTTTAAAGGAAAAGAGTAGCATATACCACAATCAATAATTAACACAAAGTCAATCCCCCAATTTAAGTCACTAAACACACCTTTTATGGTGTTTCACTAAAGCACATGCAATAAAACCAATTATGAAAATTCTAGAGGCAAACCAAAATTATAACAAGCCTCTTAACACATTAATAGGTCATAAACAATCAGATTGATTAATAAAAAATGTGATTATTGCATACAAATTTCAGATTGAACATTTAGGCACAAAATCAATCAAAATATGCAATCTTAAAGTTCTAGCGTATAAACAAACGAATTTAATCACCCAAATGATGAAAATTAAATGAAATAAACCTACTACAACATCACTCTATATGTTAACAATAATTTATAGTAGAAAACACAACTGAAACAATCGAATCCAAATCTAAATCAAGAGAAAAGCTATAATGTTCAAACCTGAAAAGTTTTGAGTAATCTGCAAAGATTAAGTTTAAACAAATAATGTAATCACTAAAAAATTGAAACAAAAATATTAGCAAACTCCTGAGATCTTAAGCAAATTAAAAACAATAAATTTACAGTTTAAAAAACACGTTAAATACCAAATAGAAATTGACAAAAAAGCTATAGATAAAACATATTAGTTTTAGACAGCTTGTGTTCTTTAAGATTAAACACACGATTTGAGTGTTTAAAAGTTAAAGTAAAAGATCCTATGCACTCTTGAGACCTTAAGTAAAGCGTGTATGATAATCTTGAATTAATAAAAATGATTTTGCTAGCTCAAAATTGAAGAACATAGAAATTAACTATAAGCAGTGAAAACTGTGAAAATTTTAAAGAACAGAACTTTGAAAGCTTGAAACAAACAGTTTAATGAAGAAAAAAATCAATTGAAAGCTTTTTGAGCTTTGTTTATATATAAAAAAAACTATAAACACAAATTTTATTGAATAAGAAACTGATTTAAAACATGAAAATATGAAATGAATGAAAACTGTATAGAAAATAAAGAAGGCTTTGAATGTATGAAGATTTAATCTTTATAATTGTGTTTTCAAGGCATCTACACTTGTTAAAATTATTTAGGAATTACATTTATAGTGTTGGGAAAGTTTCGAGTCGTTAGAAATAAAAAATAGCTGTTAGAATGAGGAATAAAGATAAAAGTCCGGAAGAGGAAACTAGTTGGTAGAGTCTGGACACACAACGACACCCTCTGGGTTCATCAACGACACCGTTAAATGATGAATAGTCCGCCATTAAAGGCTCTGGAAATAGGGGTACAACGGCAACATTGGGGCTTTCCATTTAAGGATAAACATTCTGCCACTTTATGTTCATAAAACATGAAAAATATCTCCAAACTAACTTCAAAACTTTCCAAATAAATTCCTAACATTAAACAACACTTCAAGCAACTTTTAAATTATAATTTAAGGCTGTTTAAATCATAAAAACATTTCAATCAATTCAAAACTTAAGAATTGCCTTGATTATGAAGATTTTTCATTTTAACCAACTTTAAAACCTTTACAATCATTTCCCAAATCTTTCATAAGCCAAAATTCATAACACAAAGATGTTCAACTAAATTCAGACATACATAAACAACTTCAAGCAAAAATTCTATTAAATTTAACACATCAAACACATTAAAACAATTCATTTTGTATAAGCAAATCAACAATTAACCTATATGTCAACCTAATTCAATTCCTAATATACCAAAGCCACAATCAAGTTAATTACTAAAACTACAATTTAACTCTTATATGCAAATGGTCATGCAAATGTGAGAGCCCTTATCAAGCATCAATGACTAACGGCGTTAAGTTTTTTCACTCAACTGGTTAACTTTTCAAATGTTAATTACTCAATTGAAAATTTTTAAAACTTGATCACTTAACTGAAAAAATCTCAAAAACTTGGTCACTTAATTTACTGTTATCCCAAAAAAATATCATTGAAATTATTCATTATAAGTTTAATTATTTTGATGAATTAAAATGTTTATTGTGATATAATTATAAGTGTTAATGATTGAGTAGTTTAATTTTCTTAATAACACTAGAACATGAATACTTGATGAACATGATTAGATTTTCTGTGCAATATGCATATACATGAGTAAACATGGCCTCTTTGAGACAATATTTTCATCTAAAAATTTTGAAAATAAATGTGCTAATAACTGAGCAAAATAAATTCACTTCACTGGCTTTACCCCAATAAACAGGTTGTTGTTAATGAGTAGCGTTAGTAGCCAGTTGATGATGGTTTAATCAGTCTATTAGTAGCTAGTTGAAGATGGTGACTTAGTTGAGTAAGTAGGGGTATTCATGACAAGTTGTTTATTTTCCAGTAAACATACTAGGTGACTTCTTAGCCAAGTTATTAAACTTACAATTGAATTTTATAATTAATAAATAAATATGAGACATGAAAGTATTTCAAATTTGAAACATGTTATTTGGTATATTCATTTTATGCCTAGAATAAAGTTTTGTGAATTGAGTTAATGTTTGAAGGAGGCATGAAGTAGATTATAGTTGCATATTAATATAAGTCATTGGTGACATAGCATTGTGTTGATACATTAGGATTGAATGATTAATGAAAAATTTTAATGATTATGTTTAATAGGATTGATAAAATTTCTAAAATTATTTTCTATTTTCTATTTGAACGATGAATTGGTTTACTTGATGACAAGCAAACACTTAAGTATGAGAGAATTTAATAACCTATAAAATGAAATTATTTATCAGTATTTATTGATAAAGTTTACTCATTATCTGATCAATTAAACTCCTAAGAAGTTTTTTATATAAATTTTAAGTACTTGTAGCATTAAAGGGAAAAAATTTAAAAAAAGAGTAATTTTGGATTCATTTTATAGAAGCAAATTGGTTAAGGACAATGGTATCATTATGTTTAAGAAAAATTTCACCATTAAGGTGTTGAACTAAAGCATAACATTTCATCACAATTGAATTGTTATCCTCATAAATGCCACAATTAGGGTTCTCTAGGAAGTCAATAAGATTATGGTTTGGAACAATGATATTACTGTGCTTATTATTGAGAGCCATTGTGGTCCTTGTGTGGTGGCAAGAAGGAGTTTTGAACCTAATAAACTACTCCATTAACAAAACTTATTAAGAGTTTCAAAGTCATAGGAAGAGACGGGTGATATAAAAGGGCAATTTTATACCTTGCTGTGTTCTCTCCTTCTTTCCTTTCTTTATTTACCACATTCATTATATCGAATCATCCATTATGGTTTTGATAACTGAGGTCTAAATTTAAGGAGAACCATATAGAAATGAACTTTTAGGAAAACAAAGAAGTTTGGATGGTTGGAATAAGTGTAAAAATCCTTGGAGATGAAGTTTCCATATTACGAGCATTCTTTATGTCCACTTTGGTTTCTTCTAGTTTTATTCATTGTTTCTTTGAACTTATTCACTTACGTTATTTAGTTTGAAATATTTATAGATTGATTTTGTATGGGAATGAAACTCTATGCCTAATTAAATACAATTTTTAAAGAAATATATTATCTATGGTTGCAATTTGTAGAATTAGATTTTGTGGTATTATGTGCTTGAATTAAATTTATAAGTTAACTTAATATAGTAAGAATTTGAAAGTTTGCTAGCTAAACAAGAATACCCTTAGATCAAGCTTGTTCTTTCATTCCTTAGGCCAAGTGATTTTATTGGATATTATTACTTTAGTTTACTTGTTTGATATTTGATCCAAAATTGTGTTAATTAATAACTCTAGATTTAGATCTTTACTTACTAGGATTCCTCATAGGAATGATACTTAGTTCACTAATATAACTTAATAAATAATAGATGCACTTTAGTAGAGTTGAGCGGCAGTAAAGAAGTAGTTATTTTAAATTTAAAACATAAAACATACAGCATGATTCTTTTATTCCATTTATGATATGTCTACCTTCTAAGAGCAAAGCACAATATGAGGAATTGGAAAGTTGACAATCCTCATTTAGTGATCCTGCTACTTCAGTAGGTTACCCTCTTTTTTAGTTTTTATCTTTGCCACAATCAAGGCTCATAGTCTTTATAAATTCATCCATAACCGATTTAGAATTTTCTTGTATCTCCATTCTTGGATTAATCTTGACGTAATGAGCTATACTAAAGTTACTGATTAAGACTACATAAGTTATCTCTAAATTATTTGCAGTTGGATTACATGTAGGTCTTTTTTTTATATTTCTAATAAGTTTAATTTTAGAATTTGCTTGTTTGTCCTTTTTCAGATGATCCTATCTATAAGCCCCAATAACCGTCTATTACAAAGAGCTTTCTATTTCTCCATTGCTTTCCTTATTTTTGTTAGTTTGGTCTCTATTGATAGGACACTTGGATTTCATCCTCAACTAGGATTTCATCCTTATTAAACTTTAACAAAGGGATGGTATTATGGACTTCTTGAAGAATTTAGGTTTCCACAGATATGCATATAGCTTAAGATGGAATATTAAAAGGTACTAGCCTTGATCATTGAGAATACCTTTATTAAGCCAAATTTAATCCAATTCTATTGTTCCCATTTATGCATGACAGAAAATGTAGGATGTTCATTTTCACAAAAAAAGTTAAAAAGTGAGTCACGTCATTTGTTGACTCCTTGCTACAACACTTTGTTATGTGTGATGGTTATGGCCTTCCTACTACTCTTTCTAACATAATTTTATCATAAGACCATCTATAGGCAAGGGCACCTATCAATAAGTAATACAGCGAATATATTAAAGTCTAGAATATGGTTCCTCTGAGGGCCTATCTAAAACTACTAAGTCACTCAGATTACAATTGTCTAGAGAACTTAAGTTAAATAATTTATTAATTTTAAAACTACTAAATTAAACTAACTAAAGCTTCAATTAATGTAAAAAATCAAGATTGCAGTTAAGAATTACCAAATCAAATGTGTAGCTAAAGTTTTCAAATTTTAAAGTTAAATAAAAAATGTTACACTGCATCTATATCCTGGGGCTTAAAAATTAACTTCCCTGTCCTAACTTCCATAATGACTCTAGCGGTGGCCATAAATTTTCATCTTAAGATGATGGTTGCACCTTTATCCCCTTCCATTTCAATGACTAGGAAATAAATAGGATGAAAATAAAATTTTCTACCATACCTAGCAAATCCTCTTTTATCTCTCTTGGATAGACAACAAATCGATTAACTAATTATAGCTATAATATGGTTAGTTTAGGCTATTATACTACTAACATCCTAAATGTAAACATCATCAAATTTATGATCACTTATAGATCTATTAGAGTCTTGTTTATTTGCATGTTACATATAGTATATAAATTGGTAAAATTCTAAGGGTCATTAAGATTCGGAGGTAACTTTCGAAGTAAAATTATGGAACACTCCTTATGAAGTTTAATAGTATTGTACTCCACATGCTTCATTTTATTTAAAATAATATCTTTTGAGAATTAAATGTAGGAAAGCTTTTAACTATGCTTTAATAAACGAGATGTTAATATATAACTTCCTAAACACCACAAAAACCTTCTTAAATTGCTTATTAAAGTGGGAACTCTCTAGTCTTTGAGGATATAGAATATTGGGGTTATTAGGTTGCATGCTATGATAGATAAATGACCTAGGTTGCTCCTCCTTTAAAGATTCAAAGTCCTTATCTTTTATATTTTGCACCACCTTCTCTTCACTCTTCCCTTCAACTTATTTCTTCTTCTTATATAAGCTTGCACTCTCCATTTCCCTGCCAGTCCTCAAGGTGTGGCATAATCTGGCTCTCTCTTACAAAATCTGCATAATCTAACTCACTTGGGTCTCTATGTTCCTAATTAAAGCCTCATGGTTTTTCATCCTAGCGTTATTACTTTGGATGTGTTTTAAAACAGTCCACTCAAAACTATTTCTCTTATGTTGGAGGTACATTGACTCCAAAGGTAGGTGGAAAGGGTTTCTAAGGATTGACTGATGCATGACTTTGGTATTTCTAGCTATTATTCCTTGAAAATTTTGGATAGTTCCTTCACATAGGATTGTAAGTATTAGATTATAGGTTCCTTATTTCTTTTTAAACTTCCTCAAATAGTAGGCTTTCTTAGGCACATGAGTAAAAGGACTTCCTAGTTGACAATTTAGAGTCAAATTTGAGTTACCTCTATAGTTTTCACACACAACTGGACCTCTCATCGAATTGCTAAAAACTGTAATCACTAAACTATTCATCTTCTTATTGAGTACATCCATTTGGGTTTTTAAGGCTATAAATTTGTTAACCCTATGAGCTCCATATGGTTTCTAAAAGTGATGCTTAAAATGATTTTGGAAGTTGTTTGTTTCCATCTCTTCAATTAATTTATATGATTGATTTGGTGTTTTCTTCGTTAAATTACATCCAATGAGAGCATATATGGTACTATGAGTAAAAGAAGGACTCCATTATAGAATATTTCTATCTGTTACCATGTATTGAACCTATGGCTCTAGCACTTAGACAACATCTCCTTAAACCTCATCAAATCTCATCAAAAACTCATATGGACTCTAATTTTCATACTAAACAAATGATGTAGTCTCAGTTTTCATCATTATTAATGTAGTTAGTTAGAAGAATTTGTCTAAAAAGAGCTTCATAATCTCATCTTAGTTGGTAATGGAACCACTCTAAAATGTAGAAATCCAGGCTCTATTTTCTGTCATTAAGGAGGAAAGGAAATAACCTAAGCTTAACTATATCATCTGCAATCCCATTATATTTAGAAAGGTCATAAATTATCTAAGAAGTCATCAAATAGTCATTCAAGTCCTCTAAGTTTGAGCCTATAAATGGTGAGACTAAGGAAATAATCCTATAAGGGATCTTGAATTTGTTTGTGTTGATCCTAGGCCTAAATATACTAGCCAGAGGTCTACTACTACTTCCAATAGCTAAGTTCATCATAGTAGATTCCCTACATTATTCTTAATTTTATGCAAATCCGTGACCTTGTGATTCCATCTCTACAAATTCAATATCTATCCCTAAATGCTCCTCAATGAAAGTTTCTACTTTAATTTTATTTTGCATGTCTAGTTGAGTCTTCTTCTTACCCTTCTTTATAAGTTGCTCTAACTCTTGATTAAGATAAAGTTCCTCTAAACTAAAAAGTTAACTAAATAAAGTAAGAAAACTAACTATTAAAAATAAACAAAGTAATAAACAAAGATAAATCAAGTGAAGGAAATAATAATTAATAATTAATAAAATATCTGAAATTAGAAAAAGTAATTAAAAAATAGAAATAACATCTAGACTAATTGAGATCAATTTATCTCTAATATTGCTAGTATGGATCTATTGGTCTATACCCTGTAGCCAATTGATTGGTTATAGATTCATGACACATTTATAAAGGCATTATTTATCTTATACATGTTTGTTTAATTGACTAATGTATAAGATAAAGTCCATGGGATAAATATGTTTTACAAATGAAATTATGATGTTTCCTAGTCGTTGCTCTAACAAGATTGGACATTGATAGAACGGAAAAATTAGCACATATTATGTTTTTCCTTATGAACAAAGTAGTCCATCTCATAGAATAAAGTATGAAGATACTTGAACAAACTTGTGGGTACTTGTTAGAGCACAAGTTCACTTAATTGACCCGATGTGAGAATTTCATATGGAACGTTACTTTTGTGTATATGGAAATACTCATTGTGATGATTGTATAAGTGATCCTTAGACTTGAGATCAATAATGGTATCTTGTATAGGAATTGCTATGTTTTGATGTGATTTATGACCTATTCTAGCCATGGATAGTACACTCGAGAGTCATTGGATATAGCATAAACTATATGGAGGTAGTTGAGTGATCAATATAGGATTTGTTACCTTAAAGTAATTAGGAAGAATTTTTTGTTGTTCTTGATTAGTGTTGATTTATAATCCTTGGTGAAGGTGGAATGACATTTTGAAAAGAGTTTTCAATTCTCAGCAATAAAATCAATTGCTAATGGTAGAGAACTAATATGATTAGATTTAAATAGAGAAGACACTAATTCCATATTATATGTCTATTCATGCATGGATAGGTTAAGTTAAAACCACTTTAACATTCCTACTATTTGGGTGGTCATGACATGTTGCTAGAGGTTAATCTTAATCCATGATCATAAATTATTTAATTGGAGAATTAAAGATAAATTAAAAGGAGTTTTAATTTTATCTAATTGTAATTATGAATTATAATTATAATTTATGATCATTGCCAACATATTAGGAACTTAATCGGTCACACATATAAGTTTATTGGAAGAGAGCAAAATTTAATTAAGTTGGACTTAATTGTAAAGTTTAAGAAATTTAGATCAAATATAAGAAATTTGATTAAATTAAAGTTAAATTAAAATTATTATTAAAATTTAAACTTTAATTATGATTTATATTTATTTTTAATATCAGGAAAATATGAATTTTCTACTATATAACTAGGCAATCTTAGGGTTGCTAGCACAACTCTTCTTCCTCTAAAAAATTGTTTTTGAGTTCTCTTCAGAAAACCTTTGGATACTGTTAGAGGCCAGACACGTATGTAGCTCAAGTTATTTTCTAGGATGGATGAGAACATTGAATTTTTATTAAATTTTCATTTACTTTCTAATGTCATTTCAATCTTATTTTATTGTTTGAATACACAGTTTGTGTTATATTGTTTTTAATGACAGGTTTATTGTCTTAACACAAATTTTAGATCAAATTTTGACGAATTTAAAGAAATTTGAGCAAAAGCCAAAGATTTTATTAATTTAAAAAATAAAAAAAGAAAATTAACTTGAAAAGTAAGCTGTCAAAACATAGCTTGCTTAGCGTTTTGAGCTCAACGTTTTGCATTAAACAAAATGGTGAGCACAGGAGCAAGGACGTGTTACAGGCAAAATTAGGAAAACACAATACAGGCTTGGAGGGCTTTTGTTGAAATTAATTGAAGCACAAAACCTAGGTGAAATAGGAGGAGTCTTTGAGTGGCAAGTGCTGGCGTGAGTGGCAGCTACTGATGCTGTGGAGTTGTGCGGCTATCATGGCTTTGAGTGACTCACCTGGGGGATGACGCTGAGCACCAGGAGATGAGAGTCACACCAAGGAGAGAGGAGTTAGTTACAACTGAGTTTAATTCAAATTAATCACTATGCATTTATGGATTTTGACTTGAAAATTTGCGTGAAGCTTCCTTTCTCCAACATTATTTTTGTTTTGTTCTTTCATTTACACTGTTCGAGTCTTCGTCTTCTATGTTGACTTGCTTTGGTAAATTTTATAATTTCTGATTTGCTTTGTTCTTTGATTATCCAAACTTTAGTTATTTCTTGGTTAGGTTTAACCTTGTGTTTTAATTTTCTTATCCAATCTTTAAACATTGTTTACTTTCAAATATGAATGATAATTTGAAATTTATTTTTGATTAAGTATGAAGTTATTTAAGCTTTTATCTCATATAGTTTCAATTATTCATATAATATTTGGTTCATCTATGTTTAATAGTTAGTTTTTATACATGTTCTTAAGTTTTAATTCATTTAAAATTCAGTTTTTTTAAATTTCAAATCTAGAGTTGTTTTTCAGAAAGTTAGTTTAAGTTTTGATTAATTAAGTTTTAAGTTAATTAAATAATAGTTTAAGTAATGTGCGTTTACGTTAATTTAAAATTCAATTTGTGTTTTTTCTTTATTGTTTTTATTCATTTCAGCTTTTTTTTTCTAATTAATTATGTTTAGTGTTCATTTAATTTTTATTTTTCTTAATTTAATTATATTTAGCAAGTTTAATTTTGGGTTGGAGGATATTAATGGAATTTTGGCTTAATAATTGTGAGAATTAATTATGAATTGGTTAGGCATTGTGATTTAGATAAAGATTGAATTAGAATTCTGCATTAATTACATGAATTAAAGATTAATTCTTAGGGTTGGCCATCCTAAGTAAAATTTCTAATTATATTTCTAGGAATGAACTTGTGATACGTAATAATCCTAGTGATTTCTATAGGTAACAATAGGCTAATTGAATTTGTCAGAGAACATAATCAACTTAGCCTAGAATTCTAATTTTCTAAGTTATACAATATAAGCTTGTAAGATTGTGCCTTAGGCTAGTCATTCCCTAGTTGTTAATGCTATCGCGTCGTTAAATCTAGAGAACTTATTTTAGGTTACCTCGTGATTAGGCATAGGTTTTCTATCGTATAGGACCTATCTAAAAATGGCAGAACTAAGGCTTTGAGAGCCTGTTTGAATCTATAGGCTAGCATTTTACACTAATCGCAAGTTATATATTTCGAGCATCGATTATAAGTCTATAATTTCTGATATATCTTCCATCCAGCTTTCGTCTTTCGTGTTTGTTTCTTCTTTGTTTGTCTCTGTTTTGTCAATTATCTTTAGTATTTAGTTTTGATGTATTTGCTTCTAAGGGTTTTGTTTTCTTTTTCGCAACATTAGAGATAGTAATTCACTCTAGCTTTCTGTGGGATCGACCGTGACTTGCCCTCGCTACTTAGTTAGTTAGGTTAGGTAATTTTATTATTTGGTAGCTTACGACAAGCTCACCAAATTTTTGGCACCATTGCCGGGGAGCTGGTGCTTGTGTTAATTTTTATTTCTTATGTTGTCTTTCTTTTTGTTTTTGTATTCGTCTATCATCTTTGATCTTTGTTTGTTTTTCTTTCATAGGTTTTTCAAGTAATGATTTATTTTCAGCATTATCTTTATTCTGATCCTTCTTGCATTTATTCTTATATCGATGATGATTTTGAGGTTACTGCTCTCTTAAGGTTGGAACAACAGCTAACCAAGCTCACACCTTTAGTTGCTCAAGTTAAGATAGATATCATCTAGACTAAGGTATGTGATTTTTGTTCATTTTCAGGCCATTTTAGCGACATATGTCCTTCCTTGCAGGATAAGCAGTAGTTTTATGGATTTGGTGGTTTCCAAGAGTTCCAACAAGACTGGTATGATCCTTACACTCCAAGTTACCATTCAGAGTGGCAGGATTAACCTTATTTTTCTTATGGGAGCCACCAACATGGATTCGATTCTTTATCGCCATGCTATCAAGATCATCCACACGCTTCACCTATACCTTCAACTCTAACATCACTTTCACAAGCTGATGGTATGTCATTAGGGGCGATCGTAGAGAGTTTGACTACGAGCACTCTTCACTTCCAGCAGGAAATGAGGAGCGGCTTGAAGGACTTGTAAGATCAAGTAAGTCAATTGGCTGAAGTGATTGCAAGTTTAGAAGATCAAGCATCTTCCATCACACTTTGCTAACCAGAGGCAGAACATGGTGATGTGGTATGTGATCATTGAGCAGAGGGAGGAGAATAGCAAGAGTAAGAGGAGACCGTTGAGGAAATGGAAATGTTCTTAGATGATATGGAGGATATTGTTGTTCATTGGTTGAATGATAAAAGGAATGGGAGTTCTTTAAACCGATTGTACTTTATAAACCAAAATGAGATTAAGCGAAAACCAACGTGACGAAAGGCAAGTGCACCTATCGAACAAGTAATAAAGTGGAGTA
>JAOXYD010096783.1:0-11847 GCA_028565735.1 Pinacopodium congolense | reverse complement strand
TCTATGGTGTAGTGGTTAGCACTCTGGACTTTGAATCCAGCGACCTGGGTTCGACTCCCGGTAGGACCTTTTATTAATTTCAGATGGAGAAAAGTTTACTATTGAATTCTATTTATTTTTATAAAGAAATTTAAATGAGAGATGAGAACCTATTGATTCCTGAAAATAAACGTTTAATTTATGTAGAGATGAGAACCTATTAATTTCTAAAAACAAACGTTTAATTTATTACATAAAGGAAGAAAAGATTAAGGGCTTTTTTGAACATAATTTATTAACTTTGATTGATAAATGTGAATGTTCAAGAAAGTTCATATGTTTAACACAAATTGTATTGACTTTAATTGGCACATATAAATGTTGACGAATTTATTACTGTCTTTCTCAATAATTTTAGTAATAATAATATTCCAAATGATCACTTAAAATAAAAATCTCATAAGTTTAGCACTTTATGTATTGACTTTGGTACAATTAAATGTTGAAGGAATTTATTATTGACTTTCGCAATAATTCAATCATTAATAATACTTTAAATTACCAATTACAAAGAAAATTTGGTTGAGTTTTTGGTTGAATTGGTATTCCTAGTTTTTTGTTTTTATTTTATTAAGTATAGAAACTAATAATATAAATATATTTATTTTCTTTCTGTTTATAGATATATGGTTTATAAATTTTACAAAAACAGAAACAAGAGACCATAACTAAAAAAATCTGGTTTTTTATTTAATAAACATGATTTGTAAACAGATTTTTCTATAATAAATAATAAACATAATCTATTAACTAATGTATAGTTTTAAGGTATATAATAATATCATTTATTTCGTATTTAGTTATTATTGTTCAATTAAATTTTATGAAAAATTTCAACTAAATCGATTTTCATTTTTAGTTTTTTTAATATAAATCTCAATTAAATAGTTTTTGTTTTTATTAAAACATAAATTAAAAACAAAAAATCACAATAAAGCCATTATGATCAATAGGGTTCTATGGTGTAGTGGTTAGCACTCTGGACTTTGAATCCAGTGACCTAGGTTCGACTCCCGGTAGGACCTTTTATTATTTTTTTAAGGGAGCAAAGTTTGCTATTGTATTCTATTTATTTTTATAAAGAAATTTAAATTAGCGAGGAGAGCCTATTGATTTCTAAAAATAAAAGTTTAATTTATTACATGAAGGAGGAAAAGATTAATGGATTCTTTTGAACATAATGCACTAACTTTGACCGGTAAATGTGAATGTTCAAGAAAGTTATTGTTGACTTTCTCAATAATTCAAGCATTTAATAATAATTTAAAATAGTTATAGAAATAATAATTTCATCATCAATTAAAATAAAAATCTCATAAGTTTAGCACATGATGTAATGACTTTGATTGGTGCATATGAATATTGTAGGAATTTATTCTTGACTTTCACAATAATTCAACTATTAATAATACTCTAAATTATCAATTAAAAGAAGAATTGGTTGAGCTTTTGGTTGGATTTTTATTTTTAGTTTTATGTTTTTATTTTTTAACTATAGAAACTAATATTAGAAATATTTTTATTTTCCTTCTGTTTACAAAACATAATTTATAAATTTTACAAAAATAGAAATATAAGGCCATAAATAAGAAAATCTAATTCATTTCTATTTAGTAATCAGAATTTGTAAACATATTTTAATTAATTAATATATATTTTTAAAATATATGATAGTATTTTAATATAAGAATTTGAATTTATTTCATTTTTAGTTTTGTTACTAAATTAATTTTTATTGAAATTTTTAATCATATATGTTTTTATTTTCAATTTTTATTAAAAATATTAATTTAATATAATTTATTATTTTTCTTAATAATAAATTATAAACAAAATAGTAACAAAAAATCATAATAAAAAAAGTAGAAGTAATACCAAATTGTGCCTTAATGCATTGAGTGATCAAAATGTCAAATTGAAACAAGTTAAAAGAGGCTCAAGACTTGTTACATCCATACGTATCACATTCATTCAACTTTAATCGTTCTTCAATGACCTTTCAATAAGCTATCTATATGACTTATTTTGTACATTAAAAAAGCATTTCCGTCATTGTTAAAAAAAGAAAAGAAAGAAAGTACTGCCAACCTTGCTTTAAATTTCTAAGCAACAAAAGAAAAAGAATTGATTGATGGGTTTTCTTACTTGACGGGTGTGATGAACGATCGCTAATTAGAAATTTAAATGAGAGATGAGAACCTATTGATTTCTAAATGTTAATAGTAAAAAAAAAGTGATCAACTTTTACACATTTTTTCAGTTAAGTGATCAATCTTTTTAAAGTTTCAATTGATTGATTAACATTTACAAAGCTAACCAGTTGAATGAAAAAGATTGACGTCATTAGTCTTCGATAACGGATCCAACCCAAACTGATCGATCTGACCCACTCCAACATTTTTACCTCTTTCGGTTGATTTTTTAAACGTTAATCACTCAATTGAAAATTTTCAAAACTTAGTCACTTAACTGAAAAAATGTGAAAAGGTTAGTCTTTTTTTTTACTATTATCCATTATATATTCATATATTGCATCATATTTTGTATGTAGAGTTCTAAGTGAAATTAGTCCTTTAGGTGAAATTTCCCTATATAAGAGAGTGTGAAGTTAGCAATATAAGGAAATTAAATCTAGTGAAGATCGAGGAGATAAAGTTACATGCTGATTTGATTATAATGGATTTGAAAGATTTTGACATGATATTGGGTATAAATTGGTTAACACAACATAAGGCATAATGGATTGTTACATCATGGAGGTGGTGATCGAGTTTGTGGGTAAACTGAGACTTATGTTCGTGGGAGAACATCAGGTGTTACTAATTTGTGCTATTTTAATAATGATAGAAAGATAGTTAATTCTAAAGAGGTGTAAGGCATATTTGGCCTATAATATCAACATGAGGAAGAAAATTCCTAGTTTGGAAAATATTCATATGGTGAGAGAATTTTTTTTAAGTGATTCTTAATAATTTGTTGGATTTGCCGCTTTAATGAGAGGTATACTTTACTATTAAAACCTTATTTGAAGTTGTTTAATTTTCCATTACACCTTATATGATGGCCTTAGTAGAGTTGTAAGAGTTGAAAATGTAGTTAAGGAATTACTAGACAAAAGGTTTATTAGACTAAATACTTTGTTATAGGGAGCTCTAGTTTAACTTGTAAAACAAAAAGATGGCAATATTATACTTTCATTAATTACTAAGAGTTAAATAGGGCAACAATAATGAATTGGTACACAATTTTGAGGGTTGATGACTTGTTTGATCAATTAAGGAGAGTTATGGTCTTTTCCAAGATCGACTTGAGGTCAGGGTACTGGTAGTTATAAATAGTAAAGTAAAATATTCCCAATACTACTTTTCGCACTTAGTATAATCATTATGAGTTTTTGAGTAGGTAGCTTTTTTAGGTTATGTAGTATCTCAATAAGGTGATATGAAATCCTACAAAGGCAAAACCAATATTAGAATAAGAGCTGGTGTTATAGTGTGATTGAGGTTAGAAGTTTCTTAAGGATAGATAGACACTATAGAAGATTTGTTAAAAGTTATATACTTATAACTAATATGTTAACCAAGCTATTGAAGAAAGGAGTTGGTTCCTAATGGGCAGAGAAAAGGGTTTAATTAACTAAAAATGAGTTTAACCTTTAAACCTATTCAATTATTGCCATCTAAAAGTGGAGGATTTGAGATGCATACTAATGCTTCGAAATTTAGTTTATGTGGTATATTGATGCAAAATGAAAATGTGATAGCTTATGCATCTAATTAATTAAGAACTTCATGATTTGGAATTAGCAATGATAGTGTATGTGTTGAAGATTGGAGGTACTATCTATATAGGGAGACTTTTCATATTCTTATTGATTATAAGAGTCTTAAGGATATTCTGACTCAAGGAAAGTTAGATTTAAGATATAAGAGATAAAACTTGGACACTTTAACAAGTGTGTAGGACATATTTAACACTATTGGTTTAGATGAGAGCCATAAATGTGTAATTAGAGGTTAATAATGTTGCTTAATTACTAGAGACCTTATAGATTAGGCTAGATGTAGAAGGTAGGATTGGTGAAGTAAAAAATCGATCCATTATTTATCATGGACATCAAAGAGGATACAACGAGAGAATAAGAAATTTTTTTTCAGTAATATCAGGTAGAGTGATGGTGAATAGAAGACAAGTTTGTGTGTTTAATGTAGATGGATAATGAGAGGAGATTTTATGGGAGGCTCATGCTACATTATATGTGATTGAGGCCTTTGACAATATCATTACTTAAGCCAGAGAGGATTATTATGGATTTTGTAATAATTTTAAGGACTATACATAAACATAATTCAATTTAGGTTATTGTAAATAGATTAGCCAAATTTGCTCATTTTTTATAAGTTCAGCAAACAAACTTATTGGATAAGTTAATAAAGCTATTTATAAATGAGATAATAAGGTTACATAGGATACTAGTGTCCATTATTTCATATTAGAATCGTCATTTTACTTCACAATTTTGTATGAGTCTATAGTTAATTTTTGGTACAAGGTTAAATTTAAGTCCATGTTTTCATCCACATACAGATGGGCATTTTAAGTGTACCATTTAAACATCAAGGGATATAATAACATCATGTGTATCAAACTTTGAATGAGATTGAAATCAGTATTTCCCAATAGAGTTTACTTATAATAATATTTATTATTATAATATCAGGATGACATCTTTTAAGGCATTATATGGTAGATAGTATAAAGATATATTTTATTATAATGTTAAGGTGGTAGATTATTAAATAGACTAGAATTGATTTATGAAATATTAAAGAAGACAGAGTTGGTAAAGAAGTGTTAGAAGTAACGCAAGATAGGAAAAAAAAAAGCTATGTAATTCAATAAAGACCTGAGATTGAGTGTAAGGTTGGTAACAAGGTATTTTTAAGAGTATCACCTTATAGGAGTATTATTCGATTTGAGAAAAAAAGAAAATTAGGTTTGAGATATACTAGATCATATGAGATTTTTCGATAAATTGAATCATTAATTTATTGTTTAATCTTACTTCTAGAGTTATCTCAAATCTATGATATATTTCATGTGTCTATGTTAAGACGGTATTGATCTAATTTGATCCATTTTATACCCATATCTGAAATTGAGGTAGATAGAAATTTAACTTATAAAGAAGAGCCAATTGAGACTTTAGATAGACAAATTAAGCAATTGAGGAAATTATTGATACCTATGACACGAGTTATATGGAGTCATTATCGTTGTCAAAGAAAGGGCATTTGGGAGGTGGAGAATGATATCCACTATCAGTATCCTTCCCTATTTGAGATTTTAAATACATAGTTAATTTTATAGAGTAAATGTTGCCTAAGAGAAGAATTGTAACATCTTTAACATTTTGAGGTTTGAATAATTTTTAGGTTTTCTGATAATTTAATTTATGGTTCCCTTTATTAAATGTAATTGAGGGATTATAAATTGTATCCTACAGTTAAATCTAGGTTTTAACAACTTGATGAGGGTTGGATTCTTTATTAATAAAGTAGAAAAATAGACTTAGAACAAATGATTTACCCTAAGTTAATTTTAACATAACCTTTCCTTATTAAAAATAAAAACTCTAAACGTTGCTGCTCTTGCTATGACCTTTTGTTTTACTATTATGAAACTCATTTTCCTCTCTTCACTCAAGTGATTCTTGTTATCCAAAGGTTAAGTTAGCATACGATAGCCACTGTAAATTGCCATTCCTTTTTTAGTTTGTTATTCTTTATTTTGATTCACTCTTCCTTATCTCTCCACAGCTTCTTCAACCTCACAAGTGCTCTCTACCGGTTACCAAGTTTGTTGGCAACCTCATCAACATCTCATCATCGCCTCAATGTCAATCAATCATCTATCCTTGACACAAACTTATCTCGCATCACCCCTTTCTAGTCATCTCCTGCAAACATTTCTACTCTCCTAGTCGCCAACCAGTGACCAACTGTCTGACTTTTCATTAGTTGCAAAATTGCATAGCTTATCATTGTCAACTGTCAAAAGCCACACCCCTCACTGTGTTCACTTGTTGCTAACAGTTTCATCTATGTATTGACTTCAAAATTAGATAAACAAAAATAAAGATCTTAATTAATAAGATTTGTTCAGGTGTGGTACCTTACTTGTTCCTCTTGCTATAATATTAGGAAATTATAATGGTCTTCAATGGTCTTCGCCAAGGCCTTAGTGATAACATAAAAGGTTAATAATCTAGACCTTGTGTTTGATTTAGGCTATTGTAGATAATAGTCCTATAGTAACTGGGTGTGTTTTCATATGTGTGTGTGTGTGTGTGTGTGTGTTACGTATTAATTAAATGTTGTAGTAGTTTATTTATGAATTGAGTAATTATTATGATATAATTATGTGATGTACTTGTATTAACTGTGAGAAGGATGGAAATTTGATATTGTAAGTACGTATTGACATGGATGAATATGGTAAAGTATTATAACTACTTATTAAGATATATGTTTGAAATAAATTATGACATAATCAGTAAAGTAAAAAATAGAGAATTAATGTCTTGCCTATGATAAGATATATTCAATTATCAAAATTATGTTAATTATACAAACATAAGGCATGAGAATGTGATTGATTGTTAGGTACCTATCCATAAGACAAAAATTGGCATATTCTAAGAATGGAGATTATCTAATGATGTTATTTGTTAGATATTAAGGTGGTTTTAAGGTATTCTAGAAGCAAGAAATATCTTGTGCCATTATTTATTAAGCACTATAGTAGTATCAAGGTACCTATAGTGATAAAAGGCATATCAGACTGCTTATTATGATAATATATTTTATATTGAAATTAAGTTGTAATGATATGATTGGTCGAAAGACCATTAAATATAACTCCACTAAGGAGGGCTTTAAAAATTAAATAGAATAAGAAATATTCATATTTGTTACATTCTATGTTATGATTAATTAATTTGTTAGTTTCATTACTATTATACTTAATTATGAATTCTACATGTTGATTTAGGTAAATTTAATAGATTATATGTTGTTTTTGTATAAGTTTTTACTCATTTTCAAGTATGAATTTTTCTTATTTATGAATTATTTTGGTGAATTTTCAAATGCACCTCGAATTCCAGATTCAAGGAGTTAACCACATAAAAGGATGATATTCGCAAAAAAATCCAAAATTAAATGATAGATCAAAACAACAAGATTTTACTCTTTGAAGAGATGCCATTCCACTTAGGTAAAAATGGGAAAGTTTATTTTAAAAAAAAGATAGGTATAACAGCGTCATTTTACCCCTATGTTTAGGTGCAGTTTTACTCCCTCTATAAATGGAAATACAATGATTCATCATAACGTCATCATTCTACTGTATGCAAAAAGTCATTTTACTCTTGGAATTACATTATCTGAAGAGTTTTTTTATTATTATTAAATGATAATACTATCCCATGACAAGATTTTAGGGTTTTTAATCCTAGTAGCCGTCACATATTAAAAAGGGAGGCAATAAGTTAGGTTTAATTCCTTTTTCGTTTCTTTTTTTTTCTTTGAAATTCTTTAAAAACATTGAATAAGGGAAATTAAGTGATTTTAAAGTAGATTCAATTGAATTTAAAGAGCAAGGGATTCAATCTGAATTTTGTATTTTGAGTAGTATAATTTCTCGGCTCTTTCTTTCTTGCTTGCTATCAATTTTTTATTTCATCAATAGATATGAATTTCTTATTCGTATTCTTATGTTTATTGATGAATACATATGGCTATATTGCTTTAGATAAGATTATAGTATTAAATTGGTTTATTCTCATTTCATGTGTTCCTGCATATTTGAATGATTTTTATTTAATTAAGTATTTGTTATTTAATTAAGTGCTTAATTCATCTTATTTAACTTAATTACCTAGGTTAGACTTAATAGATAATTAAGGAATCCATGATCACTGGCTTTTAGTTGTTAGATAATTAGTTAGATAACTCAATTAGATTAGTGAATGATTAAATTTGAATTCTTTGGTGAGGTTTTCCAAACCTAACATTCTAGATTTGAGCTTCTAGTACTTACTTCTTTTATTCTAATTTATTTACATGATCAAATAGATAGATTAGGATTAAGACAGATAGGATATTACTATGACAATTGGTTTTATCTTGCATCCGTGAAGTTGTGAAATTATAATAGATCTATTTAAACATCTAAATCCCACTTTGACTTGATCAATCAATCAAACTCTAAAACTTTGGCTAAATCTTATCTTTGCCAAAACTCTCTTTCTCATAAGTTCTTGTTTAGAATGAGTTATTAGTTAATTAGTTTTTTTTTTTAGTTTTCATAAATTCTACAAGAAAATTTTTCTAGATAATTAAACACTTTTAACCTAATACTTATAGTAAACTCCTATAGAAATGATATCCGGACCCTTTGTCCTTTTGCTGCTTGTTAACAAAATACGCCCATCTCTAATTCCTTCTTAAGATTCATGTTAACACTAAAAATATATATACATATATATATATATATATGTATGTATATATGATGTGTGTATGTAGCAGGTATACTCTAATTACCTTTATTGAATAGGCAATTTATTCTTAAAAAATTACCTCTATTGAATAGGCAATTTATTCTTTATTATTTAGTTTTTAAGAAATAAATTATACTAATTTGACTCCCCAGAATATTTGCATTCATGCCTCATTAACGATTTAGGTAGGCAGTATGTGTCAAGGTGTTTCAAATTTTTTATTATTATTATTATACACTTAATGTAGAATAATAATAAATTTTAATTTCTATTTTATGTGTTCGATTTTGTGTTAATATTTATTGATTGATTAATTATGATTTATCGAGCGTGGAGTTCGTAAAATATTTTGATAAATATACTTGACACTTTTCGTTCACTATTAATTCAAAATTATGTTTAATTAAATGAATAATAAATATTAATTTATAAAGGGAGTTACGTGAAGTGGAGCTTCGCAAGATTAATGTATTATTACTTTCAAGGCCTGTAGGACACTGTGTGAGATTGGGATACGTATGCTAGGCTTTCAAGTACTTTTATCGAGTGAAAAACTTGAAATATTATCCTGATTTTGGCGAGAGGAATTAGAAGCAGGAAGGTCTTTCAATCTCAACCATGGTCTTGCTTTGATCTAAATCGTTGAGCACTGTTATATACACCTGAAGTAAGTTGTCCATGAAGTTAATTATTCTTACACTCACTTTAATTCGAGACAAATTGCAGCCTATAAACCTCAACCTATAGCGACTTATCAATCTACAGCCTGCGGCTGTTCCCTCCATAAAATTTCGTTGCAGTTGTTTATCTCTTAAGGTACGTTTCTTCATGTCTCGCTCTAGCGGTAGCAACTCAAATAGCGAGCCTGCGAGTAGCTTAAGGTCCACTTCTGGGACAGGTCAAGAGCTTCTTTCGAGAATGTAGGTAGAGTTGAGGAGCAGGTAACGTGGTAGAATGGCCCTTAATAATTGAGCCACTTGTAGAGAGGTGTATCTGGGGGGTTAAAAAAGAAAACCATTGGTCAAGTATAATATGGTATCCCAGGATCCACCACATATCCACGTTAGGCCTCCCATGGAGTCTGAGAGGACGTGTTTCCAAAGGATGTACAAGTCGAGGCTTTGGCTAAGGACGACAAGCAAATTGATGGCGAGTTTACTTTAAGCGCGATCCCCAGCCGCCCATCACTTTCAATTATTTCCTCCTGTATGGATGCATGTGTAGTGTCTTTTGCTGGCGTACATGGCTTCTTCTGTAAAACATTTACTTATGAATGAAATTATCATTTCACTCCCTAAAATAGGTGTCGTCCCTTATTCTATATGAAGCCCTTTAATTCTAACGAATGAGCCTGTCTACAATATTAGCCTATCTTCATGTCTTAAAAGACTTCATGATTGACAGCCTTGCAGCGTTCGAATTTTAACCAATTGCTTATTTGTTTTGTGAATTGTTTTCCCACGATCTTTGTTTGATTGCAACTGAGGCAAATCTGCGCCTTTGGTCGCAATTTTTGTTGAGAAAAATTGGACTAGAGAATTATCACAGTTTAAATGAAATTAAAAATAATAAAAATAAAATAAACACATAAAATTTACGTGAAAAATTTTAAATATAAGATAAAAATTACATATAAGATAAAAGAATTTTACTACTGAAAAATAGAGAATTATAAGGATAAAATTAGATTAAAAAATACACAATATTTTTTATTTTTTTCTTTCCTCTCTTCCTCACTCTTACTCTCCCTTTTTTTTTTTACTTTCTTTCTTATGCTCTCTTGCCAATTTATAGGCAAGAGAGCCTTTTTTTTTTTGTCTTTTATACCTTTATTTTATAAAAGATTTGGTTGAAAATCAATCATATCTTTACACTATTCTTTCTACCTTATCATTTCATGTTGCTTGCGTTGATTGGCTTTGTCATAAAATCTGTCAGATTGTATATGGGATAAATCTTTTGCATGTCTATCGTTCCTTCTTCTACTTTCTCGCGAACAAAGTGGTAATGAACTCAAATGTATTTTGTCTTTGAATGAAATGCTAAATTCCTTGTAAGATGCAAATCACTTTGGTTGTCACAATACAAAACAATATTTTCTTATTTATATATGGATTCCTCCAATATCATCTTTAATCAAGCTACTTCTTTACTGACTTGTGTAGCTGCTACATATTCTACTTCCATTATTGACGTAATTACGACAAACTACAATTTTGAAATCCAGTTTATAATTCCTCCAAATAGTATAAACACATATCCTATAGTGGATTTGCTTTTGTCAAAATCACCTACATAATCAGCATTATCATAACCTTTGATAATAAAGTATGATCCTTTATAACATAATGCAACATCTTAAGTTCCCTAGATATATTTGAGAATTCTCTTAATAAAATTATAATGCTCTCAACCAGGATTCGCTATGTATCGACTAACTACTCCTACTACATGTACAATGCCTAATCTTATATAAATCATAACGAACATTAGGCTTCCTAGTATTGATGTATATGATACTCGAGACCTCTACATCCTCTCTTCTTCATTGGTAAGAGTTATATTAGAGGATAACTTGAAATTAATATGAAGGGTCGAAATTGGTTTATAATATTTCATGTTGAATTGCCGCAAGGTCTTCTTTAAATAATTCTTCTGAGAAAACTAAATCTTCCTATTATTTCTATCTCGGTAAAATTGCATACCTAGAATCTTCTTTACTAGTCTTAAGTCTTTTATTTTAAATTTCTTATCTAAATTTGCCTTCAATTTTTTGATACAAATATTATTAGGGCATGTTACCAATATGTCGTCTACGTATAATAATAAGACCATAAAATCATCTTTATCAAACCTTTTGAAATATGCACAAGAGTCTACATTTAGTCTGCCATATCTAAGGCTCATCATAAAGGAATTAAATCTATTGTACCAATACCTTGGTACCTGGTTTAGACCATACAAATATTTGTTCAACCTACAAACTAAGTTCTCTTTTTCTTTTTCTTCAAAATGTTCTAGCTAAAGCGTATAAATTTCTTCTTCAAGATCTCTATGAAAAAATGCAATTTTCACATCTAACTACTTAAGATACAAGTCAAAAGTAACACACATTTCCTGGATTATTCAAATTATAGTAAGTCTAACTACAAGAGAAAATATTTCATTAAAATCAATTCCTTCTTTCTGAGCATATTCTTTCACCACCAATCTAGTATGATATTACTTAACTTGATCATCACTAC
>JAOXYD010096753.1:0-11847 GCA_028565735.1 Pinacopodium congolense | reverse complement strand
GTAAAGGCACTAGCTAACTAGTGTTTTGATTAATCAAAAAATAACTACTAATTTCAATAATAATAAATGAATTAAATGGTTTTTTAGAATCCCAATACATATAAAGGACTAATACGACAATGTTTAGATATAAATAGGTGCACTAAGGGTGTGTTATGCATCTAAGTGTGAAGAAACACATTAATAAGTGATTTGAAGTATTTTGAGTGTTCATTTGTAAAGTTTGGCAGTGTTATAATGTATTCTGAGTTGTATACTTCATTTTATGTTTTGAGAGTCCCTTAAACACTTTGAGTTGGTTAAGTTGAGAAATTTTTTTAATTGTTTTTTTTAGATTATGAAATTATGAAAATACTTTGTGAGGGTTACATTAGATCCCATATTATATATATATATATATATAAGCTATGAAGTGGTAATTTTGATATTGAAATTTCCAATTAAGGGTTACAGAGTAGACGTAAGTATGAATTCTGCACTGGATCATTATAAACTGATTTGTACCCTGCTCTCCCTATTTCTTTGATTTTTCAAGTCTATTTAATTTTTTATTCATTTATTTTTTTTTATTATTTTAATTATTTATAATTTTATATTTGGTATAAAAGGGTAATTTTAATTATAAACAAAAACTTAAAAAATTTTAGACACTTAATTAACTCACTAGGTGCAATTTAGGTACCAATACTAATGATTAGTTTGTAATGGTTAGTTTTTGTTTATAATGACTAGCAACAAAGGTTATAAGTATAAATAGGCCATAAGTGAGTCATAATATGTATCTTTCACATAGTATAAAGCTTGCATAAGTTCTTCAAAGACTTAACGTACATTCTATATGTACGAGCATAATATGAGTCCTTAGTGCATTGTGTAATAGCAATAAAAATTCTTGAATTGTAATTGAGCTAATATGATCAATTTAAGCAATTAAGTTGTATATGATTCCTCTTCACTATAGAAAAGAAAATGTAGGAAAAGGTTCTTTTTCACCCTCAATAAAGGTTTTTTTTCACCCTCAGTTGCAAACATTTAATAATATCCAACGTATGTTATTTTAATAAATTTAGAAAACAAGAAATTATTTTACAATTTTATTTTTATTTTTTTACATTTTTTTACATTTTAGTCATATTTGATTTACATACTATTAATTTGTAATTTAAGATTTTATTTTTCTAGTAATTTCAATAAATTTGACAAGTAGTTTAGTGATCTTGTTTCATTTATTATTTATTTTGATTTTAGTTCATTAGTTTAATTCCACTTCTACCATAATTAAAAATTTTATTACATTAGTTATGAGTTGTTTTTAATTTGTTATAGGCATAATTAATTTTCATTAATATTACTTTTATGTCTAAAATTTAAGTTAGTTAATTTGTAAGTGCAAATGGGGAATTTTAAGGGTTAAA
Source organism: Pinacopodium congolense (assembly GCA_028565735.1). Classification (NCBI taxonomy): domain Eukaryota; kingdom Viridiplantae; phylum Streptophyta; class Magnoliopsida; order Malpighiales; family Erythroxylaceae; genus Pinacopodium; species Pinacopodium congolense. Next base: position 10,432 of record JAOXYD010096753.1, on the reverse strand, counting down.
AGAGGGAATGAAAAAAGTCAACGTAATAAAAATCAAATAAAAATAATATAAGGATTGGTTTGTAAAAGAAAAGAAAGTTTGAGGTTGAAATGAAAAATGAAAAAGAAAGGAAATAACTAAGAAACAAACGTGAAAAAGGGAGGCGAGGTCCATAAGTTGTGGTAATAGCGGCAAATGTATCAAAAATGTGATAAAGAGGGACACATGAAGAAAAATCAGTGTATTAAATACTGTACTAGTACTGGTACCGGATTTGTATTAAAAATGGTACTGTACCGGTATCGGTCAATATCGGTACTGGTTCGGATAAGTTTTTAAAATTACAAATTAGTCCTTGAATTTTATAAAATTTGCAAAATAACCCCTATATGTTATATCATATGTTTTTAACTTTACTTTAACCCTGTCTCAAAAAATCAAAAATAATATAAATGTTACATATTGTCAACTATATTTTTATTTCAATTAATTATAAACATTAAACAATAAGAACATCAAATATTCACATTTTACATTCATTTAATCATATAAATTTCAATAAATGAAATCAAAACATCAAATAATAACAATATATAATCATAAGCATTACAAAACCATAATCATAAGCATTCACATACATTAATATAAAGGTATTCACTTAATTGTTTAAACATAATGCAGTAAGAATAAAACATAAATCATCACACCGTCTTGTGTCGAGGAATACAATAAAACAAAAGTGAAACCTAAAATACAAACAGTTATCATTATTTATAATGTATATGTAAATTTCAACGTATACAACAATTACAAATAAAGCTAAAAAATGAGAAATACCTGAAGAACTTGGAACTTCATTCAATAGTATATCCACTCAGACCACATTGACCCAAATTTTCATTTAGTAAAAAATCCTCATCATTATTTGGAGTTTCTTCATTATCATCATCATCACCATCATTCAAACTCAATTCACCAAAAGACATACCAATAGTCTCCCAATTAGTATTATCCTCTAAATCAACTTCATTCAACAATTCCTCATAAACCCAATCCGTTAAGACATCAATATGATCAAGGTAAATAGGATTAATAGAACTACTTGTTCTATTAAGATTCCTAATAAAGAAATTAATTAAAATCAATAAAAAAATGTTAAGAAATTATATTAAACATATTAATAATGAAAACATACCTTTTTCTTAACTTCAAGTTGTAGTGAACAAATACCAAATCATTCAATCTTTGGTATTTCAACCTATTCCTTCTCTTGGAGTGAATCAATTCAAATGTACTTCAATTTCTTTCACAACCAGTACAACTCACACGTTGGCTAAGAATTTGAATTACAAACTTTTTCAACTTTGGAATATGATCTCCAAATTGAACCCACCAATTAACTACAAAAAGTAAAAATAAATTTATATAAAAAAGTCATAATTAAAATTAAAAAAGTAATAAAAATTAAGAAATTCATACCTAGATGAAGTTGATCTCTTTGTCTTATTGTAATGGACATCCCAAAAGTACCAATACAATCCTTGTAAACCTCCATCTATAACCTAAGTGTGTCCTGTATCGTCTCACTTCTGACCGTGCTAATGATAGTTATCAACATGCCCCTCTGAACTTCAAGCTTTTTGAGAAATTTGGCCTAAAATAATCAAGGGGCTATTTTAATATAGTAAATCTGGCCACGCAATTGTGAGATTCTACTATAGGGTTATGCCTAATGTGAAGTTAGATTCTTTTTAAAACGGTATGCTACTAATGAATTAAATATTGAGCTTATATGTTTCTAAAACTAGATTTTTGTTAAAAGGGTTTGCTACTGATGAACTGAATATTACATTGTCCTGGAAATATACTTTTGAATCTCATGTTCTTGGAAAGGATGGCATTTATCTATGCAATGTCTGGCCTAATTCTCTACCACTATATCTACATGTGCATTACACATCTTTAGGATTACTTTGAAGCCCATTGCAATTATTCTGTCACCTATACAGGGTGATGACAGTTAATACTTCTAAAGTGATGAGCAATTTTTACTAGGATAATTGAGGGTCAAGACTCAAGAGTTGCAGAAGCAAGGAAGTGATGACCCATTCCTTATGAGAATTATAAACATTTTCAGTGGCATAAAATTATAACCAGGTATGTCTATGCTATAAGTTTCAAGAAATCAATGGATGCAGTTAATCTATCAGGTTCGTTGATACTTAATTGGCAGAGGGTATCCCCAACTTCAACATATACTCATCCTAATATGTGAGATCAACACAGAACGAACATGAGAGATTAATTGCATTTATCGACGAAGTTGGGGATACCTAGAAAGCCTAGAAACCCAAAAAGCCACAACGCACAATAGAGAAAGCCTAGAAACCTAGAAAATATTCGATCATTCTAGACAACAAATCAACCAAAAAATGAAAATACCTAGAAATCTAGAGGGGTGGAGACTCGCAGGAGAGGACAGTGACAACGATGAAGACTGAGCAGCAAGTGACATCTATAGAGACTTAGAGGCGATAGACGGAGGCACCAATGATAGACGACAGACACACTGAGTAGTCACAAAGGAGAAAAGAAATGGAGAGAACTCGAGAGTCGAGACTCGCAACCGAGAGACAAATGAGGGAGACAATCGGGTTGGTAAAAATTTTTAATATTACAAATTTGTCCCCGATAACATACCAGGGATCCGGTACTGACCGATACTAGCCGAAAAACCTGGTACTAGTCGTTATTCAAAAGTGAAACAAAATTTATTCGTACCGTACTGATATCCGGTCGATACCAAACACCATGAGAAAAAGACACCAAAGGACGAAAAAGGAAACAACAACAAAAAGGTGGATTAGAAAATGAATGAGAGAGAGCCCAGAGTCAGAACGTGAGTTATAAGAGAAATGCGGTTGAATAATGAAAAAAAAACAGGGGGAGGAAGTGGGATTAAAAGCAGAGTCTAAAATTCCGTTTTATATTGGTTAGAAAACAGAAAAAAAAGAAGAAGAAGAAGATATATTTCATATTGAATTTGGGTCCTGATCAATACCAGTCATTTCAACCAATGCCAGTCGAAACGTGCCATATTGGCCAGTTCCAGTTAGTATCGTGACAAAAAAAATATAATAAAATATTTTTAAAAAAACATAATTTTGTACTTTAACCTTTTGAGTTTAAATGTTTAATTCTTATTTCCTATTGCAATTGGCCGGTACTAGGACAATAAATTTAAATAAAAAATTTTTAAAAAAATGAAAATTTTGTAATTTCACCTTTTGGGTTTAAATGCTTAATTCTTATTTCCTATTTTAAATATATTTATGGATTATTTTATTAATTTTATAAAATTCAGATACTAATTTATAATATTATCTGAAATGGTACCCATATTAACTGGTATTGATAAAATACTATTTTAAAACTAAATCCAATGTCGATACTAGTACGATATTCAAAACTTTGATTAAAAGAGAAAAAGGAGGGAGCTAAAACAAAAATAAAGTGAGAGAATCCAAAAAGAGGACCGTCACTTAAATATCACTTAATGGATCTGCGTGATTTTACCAGCTTCTCCAGTATGCGGGTATTTTACCATGTTATACCATTCCTATCTACAGAAAAGAGAAGAATTCATAAAGTCATTTTCGATGATCAGATGAATGTTGTAAGTTAAATCTTCGAGAAGTAGGAAGGAGTTTAGATTTGAAGAAGTTTTCTCATGAAGCTTCTACTCAAGAGAACATTTATGTTAAGTTTGGAAAAGCCATTAGCTCTGCACTATATGGGCATAATTTCATGTATTCCCATATAGAAAAACTAGAACAGGTAAGATATTCACAATGGTGACATAAATGTACAGTCTAGGATCACTCATCTAACTCAAGGAGTGTTTTTTTTTTCAAGACTCTAGAGAAATCACTTGTCCTAGCATTTTTAATGACAATGTTGGAGGTTTATATGGGCTACCTGAGAGATATGTTGCCTAAAAAAACATTTTATAGATCACATGCAGACGTAGTAAGGTGTAATCTCAACATTCAAAATGATCCAAAGGAGTTGAAGGAAATTGATGATCTAATGGAGGTCCAAATCTTAGATTTTGAAAAAATAAAATGATGGTATGGGAAGCGAACGAGTTCCACCTCATAGACAAATATGAGTGAGATTTCAAGCAGGTACCATTGCCATGTATATATCTAGCCTGATGAAATCACCATTTATCGATATGAGGATGACCAGAAAATAAAATCAAATGCTAGCAAAATATGGATGGTTTATATCTTCGAGAGAGAGCGCGGCTACTAATGGTTATCTTTTCTCGAGGATCACAAAAACCTCTCATTTCTATTCTTAACCCTTTAAAGTCCACAAAATCTTCAATACATGTCACCAAAGATCAAGATAACTATTAATGGGTTTGGAAGGATAGGGCATTTGGTGGCTAGAGTAGCTTATTAGAGAGATGATGTGGAGCTCGTCACTATCGACCACCATTTATTATCACAAAGAGAAAACCATATTTTTGATAATTGAATGTTAAGAAATTTTTAATAAAGTTTTATAGTTTTATAATTTTCTATTTCAATCTTATATCTTTATGTTTTAATTCAATCTAGTCTTTCTATCAATATCAATTAACAAATATTTGGTATGATAAGAAAAATAAGAAATCTAAATAACTTAAAAGGATACATAGTCATTCAAAACTACATTGTTTTATTTTCACACTTACATACTGTTTAACAATAAAGTTACGTGATCTCACATATACTTCTATATCTACTTTGAAACATAATAATTGTTCTATTAAATGATATATATATATATATATATAAAAGTATAACAAATCAAATGATATAATTTTAAAAACCATTTACGTCTCTTTTCAAGTTGTTTAAGTGTCTTATTATGTTAGATTTTTACTAATAGATATTGATAGAAAAACTATATTGAACTAAAATATTGAGTTATGAAACTAAAATAGAAAATTTCAAAGTTATAGAATTTAATTGAGAAATTTCTTAAGGATTGAATACCAAAAGTAAATTTCTTAAAGGTTCGAATGACCTACATATTCAAGTATGGCATTGTGCATGGGAAATGGAAGCACCATAAGTTGAAAGTCAAAAATAAGAAATCTCTTCACTTTAACTAGAAACTAGTTATAGTGTTTGGGATAAAAAACACATAAGAGATCTCGTATAGTGAGGCTAGTACTGACATCACCTTTTTAGTAAACCACTTTTTTCATAAACAATGACAAGACTACTACTTACTTGCTAAAAAGGTTGTGATTTTTGCTTATTGTTTGTGTGAACGTGAAGAAGTATAAGTTAATACTAGACATTATGTCTAATACTAATACATTATTATCTGCCTTGCCCCCTTAGACAAGGATAAGAATGATCTATTTGGAAGTGTTGATGGTCTTATTATTAGTTTATGTCCTACAATTAATCAATTGATTATATGTTATGTGACATAATTATTTAAAAGTATTATTTATGTTATGCATATTTTTCTAATTACCAATGCATTAGATAAAGTTTATAGGATAAAATATACTTCACAAATTCTTCATAATTATTATTCTATTAAGATTAAAATTTAATAAAATGGAAAGATTAGTTCACATAATATGATTTTATATAAAGTAAGTAATTAATCTGATATATTAAACTATGAGATACTTAAACTAATATGTGGGTGTTTGCTAGAGAAAAAATTTATTAAACTAATATGATATAAGAATTTATATGGAACATTACTTATATATTTATAAACATGTTCATTGTAATGATTATATAGGTGATCCTTTGAATGGAAATTTCCAAATTATCTTATATAGTCATTATTATATTTTGATACTACTTATGAACTATGTTAGTCAAGGATAGCTCATGTTATGCTCATTGAATATAACATGAACTATATCGAGGCATTTAAGTAATTAATATAGGATTTGACATCTTAAATTAATTAGAGAGAATATTTCATTATTCTTAAGTAGTATTCATTTGAAAATCCTTAAATAAGATCAAATGATACTTCAAAAGATAGTTTGAAAATATCACTAAATGATTCAATTACAAATGTTAATGAAGTAATATGATTGGACTTGAATATAGTAAACATTAATTTTGTATTCTATGTTTAAACAAAATATTTTATGATAAAAAGATTAATTATATGAAAAGTCATATATAAAAAGGTTAGTTAAAACTACTTTGATAATTCTAATATTTGGGTGGTCATAATGTACTATTAGACACTAATCTTAATTTATGAATTTAAAAATTATTTATCTAGAGGATGATAATGAGTCACACACAAATAATGGTTGAAGAGAGAAAAAGGTAATTTATTTAAGCTGAAAATTGAAAAGTTCAAGAAATTTTAAAGACAAAAATAAGATATTTGGTAAATAAGAAGCAATATTAGATGTAGGATCTTATATGAGTCCAACTACTATTCAATTAAAATTGATAGTAAAATATTTGTTAAAGTTTAATTAAAATTTAAAATACTTTTAATTAAATTACTAAAATGTCTAAACCATATTATAAATAGATGTACGCTTTATATGAGTTAGCACTCCTAGCTTACCCTGTCTATATCACTTATAGAGTTTTCACAACCTAGTCGTATAGATACTACTAGCCTTATATGCCATATAATAGAGGGGTGAAATAAGTATAATCAAAATTGTCTAATTTCGTATTAGTTTAAAATTCACTCTAAAATAATTATAATGTAATGAGAAAATATAATAATGTATTTCAATTAATATTTTAATATGACTCAAACTAAAAGCAAACTTGTGAAGTAAAGAGAGAAAAGGAAGTGTAGTCAATTTTATAGTGTTTTGGTGAAGACCCTTTGCCTATATCCAGTCTTTAAGTCATACTTAGAAACTTCATAAATAATCAATCTTCTATAGAGTTGGATAGAAGCCCTTAACAATCTTTTTCAATATGTGAAGAGAATCCCACAATCTTCTTTAATAGATGAAAAGCAACCCTTAACAAGCTTCTTTAATAGGTGAACAGGGATACTTATCATTAACCTCAAACCAAAGCACCTAAATCGATAAAATAAATATCAAAATAGCTCACTTAAGCACCTTAATGATCTAAGGATTAACCAACACAATATGAATGCCCCAAAACACATTTAACATTCACAATAAATTTTAACTCTAATTCCTAAAAACTCTCCTAAATGTTAAAACCTTTCACCTAATTCACAACACTTCACTTCATTCACTTCTATACTTTAAAAACACTTTAAAAAACATATTTACAGACCTAGAAACTCTAACTAACCATTGTAGCCATCAGGAACAATCAACTTGAAAAATATACTTATTATAAAATAAAAAATGGATATATATCGAGAGCATTGAAAACTAGTTAAATGCATTGGTCAACTATTCCAATATAGTGGTTGACTAGTTTGGCACGCTAGTTGACCAGCACCCCGTAGTAGTAGCCAATCTAATAATTTTTTCACCTACATTGATCAAGCATTCACATATACTGGTCGATTAGTCCCTCTATAAAAAAATACATGTTGATCAACCCTACAAAAGCATAAATTGGTTAGCAAATACTCTTGGAAATCAATGTTTAACATTTCAAAACTTTTCCTATATTTTTCAAACTTCTAAAGATCTTTTCAAATCAATCAAAAAAATTCTTTTAATTGAAAAAAAGTTTTAAAACATTTCAAATCCCCCTTCCCCAAAGTAGTTTTAAGGACAAATATCTTTTATTTGAAATTAAACCAAATATGCCTTGTCCTATGGAACATCATATGTAATGTAAATGAGTTAGTGAGTCCTTCAATTATTAAGATCCTCAGACAAGATTTTCACAAATTTATACTTATAAAAATCAACCTATATACTAAATCAATTGCTCTTGATCTTGTTGGTCAAATCCTAATCCTAATTTAATACAAGATCCGCATCTTCTCAACAATTAGTATAAAATGATAAGTCTAAGTATCATCTCTATAAGGATCTCATTGTAAGTATTAGGTCAACTAGTGTTTAACTATCTAGAAAATCCCAAGTGTTGAAGTAATAAGGACCTAAAGAAAAAAATATAGAAAATAAACTAAAATTCAATCTAAAAAACAATTAATGAAATAAAACTCTCTTAATATTTAAAACTAGTTAAGGCTTTATATTTCAATATGTTAATCGACTAAAAGAGTTAAGTATTTGGTAGATTTAGGGTAATCTTCATTGTAAAAAGACATAACTAGTGGCTATGGAATTATCTTTTCTCCTCTAAACTCAACTTATTTACCTGTTCAATGAACAAATTGGAATAAAATGCATGAAATTCAAAAAGATTAAACCTAAGGTCTTTAGATCTACAAACCCTCACAAAAGACTTTAAAACTTAGTCCAATTCTTAATTTTAATTATGCTATGTAATTAGATTTTTAATAATTAAAATCCAATGGTTATGGATCATTTAACTATCCAACAATCTAACTTAGGTTATTAGTCTAAGGTAGATCATTTAAGCACTTAATTAAATAGAAATATTTCAACTCTTCATTCATAGCCCATCTACTTTTAAACTCTAGCTAAAAACACTTTAAGCATAGATATCAATAATGATATCAAAGATAGCAAAAGAAAACACATATTTATTGATTAAAATAAAGAGTTAATATAAAATGGAAAGAAAGAATTTATGAAAATATATCCTAATTGCAAATTCTATTCTTTGATCTATCTTAAATGCTCCTTATGAATCCTATATCACTAAATTAATAAATAGATAAAGAAAAAGAAAACCAAAGTTAAAGGAAAAAAAACATGAATGATCTAAGTTAGAATTTCCAGCTCTTCTCTACTAGTTTGGCTCTCCTCCTTCTTTTCACTTTTCCCTTTTTTTCACCTTGCTTCCTTTTTTTATATAGCTTTTAACGACTCTTAAGGTTTTGAGGAAATCTTGATATACCCCTGGGGTAGTTTAGTTATTCCTAGTCTAAACTAAACTTCAGCTCACAATTTTTACAAATGCAAAATGTCATTTCAATCTAGAAAAAGCGATGTTATTGTCTAAGAAGTCTTTCTTTTGCTTTTTTTTTTCCCAACTTCTGTACATTTCCCAAAGAAAAAAAGGCACTTCCCATAAAAGCAAAATGATGTCATTTATGTAAGGCTATTTATGTTTTCCTTCCTACAAAAATCATCTTTCTTTTGCTCTTCTTTGCACTTAAACATTGAATTCTGAGGTGTAACTGAAATCTTAATAAAATGACTCATTAATAGCATAAAAAAGGTAAATATATTAAGGAATGTATCACCAAAATCATGTAATTTACCCCTATAACATGTCTCATCTTCAACTTAATGCTAATTTTGTTATATCTTAATTTTCATTTAAACCTTCTTCTATATTAATTATCTTTTAAAAACTTTAATACAAACTAAATGATTAGAGACAATTGCATTTTGAAAAAAAAATTCAAAATATAGATTAAAAAATTTTTGGCTTAATAATCTTCCCTTTTTTATGATGACAAAACATATAATGTTAGAGAATAAAAAACACACATAGGATAAAAACATATGTATCAAAATATAAATGACTAGCTCCCCTTAAATCCTTACATCATTTAATCATAATTTAATGGAGTATTCCTCTTATCCAAATTCATCTAATATCACTCCACTTCTATCATTTTTTAGAATCATTAAAAAGTTACATTAATTATCAATTATTTTTCAACTGAAGCATTATCATAATGAATTTTCATCAGTGATTTCAAATTCTCTTCTAGAGCATACGATGTCTAGTTTACCTAAATTTATGCATTCTAAAAACCATAATAAAGCAACACAATTGTGTGTGTGTATATATATATATATATATGAACTATAATGTATAAAAACATCATATAAAAAAATCTAGTATTACCAAACTTCTCCCCTTATACAAAATCATCAACATCACTATTCTCTCCCTTTTTAAAAAAATCCTATCATATGACAAAATTGTGTTTGTAAGTATTTCTTCAAATCATATACTGATTTAAAAAATGATACCAATTTCATAGATCATTCTACTTTATTTCCCCTAGATATATGCAAACAATGGTTTTCCTCCAAAATGTCTATGCCAAGTCTACATTCTCAAATACTCTTAATATGAAATCAAATATATACCTTCAATGGTTTCCTCATTTTCTTGTCCTTACTTAGTTTAATAATGTACTTACTTGTTTAGCTCATGTGAGAACTCTTTATGAATTGCCTTTTTAAATTGAGATACCTCGTTGCTTCCTCATTTGACATCTATTTGATCACATTTTACATTAACCTTGTTTGCTAGTTTTAGCTACACTGCAAGTATACAGATCGCAACTTATAGTATAATTGATATCGATCCCACGAGGATTGAATCTAGACACCTAA
>JAOXYD010096742.1:0-11847 GCA_028565735.1 Pinacopodium congolense | reverse complement strand
AATATTTTTGTTGTCACCAGAATATTTCCTTACCATTATTGAGAGAGTTAGGGCTCTCAATAAACATAAGGAAGTGATTTGTACCAAAATTCAGAGCAAAGGGACATAAAATGAAAAGAAAAATGGAAAAAGAGGTCAATGGAAATGAATAGTGATATAAACATAATTTTAGGTGATTTAGGATAGAAAATGGATGAAATCTAATGAAATAATGACGAAAATGAAAAGAGGAAACAAAATGGACAAGAATGAGTTTAAAAAGATGAATTTTGGTTGAGGATTTAAGCGAAAATAGGGGGATAGCTCCTTAAGGGTTATGGACGATGACTAGAGGTTAAAGGAAGAACAAAGGTGTGAAAATGTAGATTTTTTTTTCAAAATGCTATATTTTGTGCTTTTTGGGAGGATCAAAGACAGTTTCTAAGTTCATCAATATCGTTTAGAAGACGACATTGAAACCTATCATTAATAGTGTTTTCTTCGAATATCAAAGCAAGTTGGAAAGCCTTCAACAGTGGTTTTATCAAACCACTATTGATGATTTATTTTAACCATTTTTGAATGGTTTTCACTCTAAGTTCTCACCAAATTCTTCCTACATCATGGGCCAATAAAATTAATTTGGGTTTTTCATCAATTAGATCAAGAATGGGAGTTTTAAACACTCAAAAACTAAAATCACACCAACCTAAAAGGAATATTAAGGAAAGCATATTAAACTGAAATAAAAAAATCTAAAAGCACTCCAAACTTTATTTAAAACACACAAAACCTTTATTCCATCATAACAACCTATTTTTATGGTTGGGTTGCATCTCAATAAGTGCTTCTTTATAGTCTTTTAGTTGGACCCTAAGGTTACAAAATTTTTAATCTCTTCCTATAACTAACATCTAACTTCTCACCTTCATTGTTTTGATAATAAAACGCTAATGGTTTAATGGTTACTATTCAATTAAAAAGAGGTTTGAATTCACAAATTTTACCCTAAACGAAGCAAAAAGTTATCAAAATATGAAATAAATAAGAAATCAATACACACAAAGGCTTCCTAAAAGTCCTTAACCATCTCATTTTCAACAATCTGTCTTCGATGTTCAAATTCAACATATTATAATTTTGTTTATTTTAAAGCTAGGTTAGGCTCATCACCAATACTTTCTAAGTTAATTGGTTGTACATGATCAATTATCCTAATTGATTCTAAAATTTGTTCCATGGTTCTTTGATCATGCTCAGGCCAAGAAGGATTAGCTAAATGTGAAACAAATGCAGCCTTATTAAGCCAAAAAAAAAAAAAACAAGATGATCTAACCAATTATAGATGAAAACATCATCTAAGTATTCAAAATACTCTTGATTAGGAAATGATGGAGGTTGATCAAAACAAGATTGATTAAGCCAAGAATAACCACGGTAAACATCAAAATTAAAGGCATAAGTATCATCAAAATGTTCATATTGACTTATCTAGTTTAAGCTCTCAACCTAAGGCTTGTACTACTAATAATCATATCAATGGTCCTGTTGCCACCACATCTTTTTGATGACTAAAAGAAGTCACCAAAAGGTAGCTCCCCACATAAACAAAAATAGCTCAAAAAATAGAAAATTTGAAATGAAACATAAAACAAACATAATAAGACCATAAAGAAGGATAGCACATGTAATCAAAAAGCAAAATCTACAATAATTGTCACGGATATATTCTTAATATCACAAGTATTTCCTCCTTGACAACCGTGCTAAAAACTTTTTGTCGATCGGCCTTACATAAATTAAGCTTAAATAAATCAATCTCTTGACGCACAATTTAAAAATCAATTCAAGACCAACTTTTCAAGAAGTCCACTGGTCAATAAGTAATATATTATAGTATTTTTAAGACTCCGATCGTCAGTCCAATGGAAAAATGATGTAATGCCTAAGTTATCATATTATAGTTAGTTAGAGAATATTAAATTGCATTATAATTAATTAAAAGATATCAAAGTTAAATTAGAAAACCTAAAAAGCTTCTAATTAATTACAATAAAGGTTCAAGATTGAGTATTACAAGTATTCGATCAAGGCTCAAGTATTTGATGATTTAATTGATTTAGAGTTCTTGATGCCTAATCTAGGCTATCTTCACTACATAAAAATATCATTATGTTTAAGTCACTACTTTATCTCTATTGGTCCTATCCTAAAGTTTGGTCATGCATCAGACTTAGGTAATAGACCTAAAGATCAAGAAGTTTAGTCCTAAATTTTCCTATTTTAGAAGTAATAAACTCATGATTAACCAGAACTTGGTCATACACTAATTTAAACCACGTTGTTTATTGATTTATGTAATAACCTAGGTAGATTTCTCAGATCTTAGATTATCTAATGACTTTATCTTCATTTATCAAGTTAAGACAAGCATTAAGCTTTCAATAAACAAAGATTCACTCACAAATCATTCATTAGGCATCAATTAAGACATTAAAAAACCTTACTCAACTTAAAATTCACATTAACCACACATATTAATCACAGAACATGAAAAAATTAACTTAAGCAATATAATTTTGATTAATTCATTTAAAAAATTAAAAAAAATAATTAAGAGTTAGATGTCCCCAAATCAAATCCCTAAATGATGATCTAACCCTAAATCATGTTTACGTAGCTTCTAGAATCCAAAAATAACCTATAAACTTAAATAAAAAAAGATTGAAAGTAAAAACTAACTAAAAACTTAAAAACTCATTCTTTAATTTTTCACATCCATCATCAAATTAATCAATTTCAAACAAAAATTAAACATTAATTCATAATATTAGGGGTCAAAATACACTAAAAATTAAATCAATTTGACCCCGAACAAGCACCATCGTGATTAATCAACGTTTGGCCCTTCACTAATTTAAACCATGTTATTTATTGATTTTTCCAATAACCTAAATAGATATCTCGAATCCTAGATTATCTAATGATTTTATGTTAATTTATCAAGTTAAGACAAGCATTAAGTATCCAATAAAAAAATTATAGATCACAAATACAACAATACATGAAATTAAGAGTTTAGAATGAACCAAATCACATCCTCAAATGGTATTCTAACTCTAAACTATATGTATGAAGCCTCTGAATCCACAAAGCAACCTAAAAACTCAAATGCAAAATATTGAAATGAAAAACTAACTAAAAAGATCCTATTCTAACTTTGATATGAAAATTTAAGAAAACAGATGTGTTTGCTACCTAGAACTATATATATAGTGAAGGAGATTTTACATGTGGAGGAAGAAAATAAGCTGCAAATATAAAAGAATCTTGAAAAAAAATGTGTTTCTAACCTATAAATGGTGGTTGGACTCGAAGATTAACAACACCATTGATGAAAGGTAGAACCATCATTGATGACTCGTTCTAACATCCTTTAACGCCAATTATAGGTGTCATCATCCTAGGTTAGTCCAATCCTATGTTGAAAGTTTAGAAATTGATATTCTTATATAATTTTTGCACAATTCCTCCATTTTTCATGTTAATCTACAAATTAAACAATTCCAAAAGTTAATTAAACAATTAATCATTAAAGTAAAGGAAAATTTTCATCATATAATACTTGACAATACTATTAATTTGACCCCTAACATTAGTTTCACCTTTTTTTTAAAAAAAAAATTGTTTAAAGATGTTCTTACCTATGAATAACCTTTACTTCACATTACCCATTCAATTTAGTGTTGGTTTGCATTATATTTCATTTGGGTTTAAGTAATTTCCATATTGAGGTTTATTTTTAATCACTCATTTGCAACTTATCTTTCTCCTGTGAGCCTATTACATTTTAGCAGTGATTTGTACCTTTTCTAACCCACTTTCCAATTAGTAATCTCCTATGGACAATATGTGGAACCATTTTGCATTAGTTTTATCTTATAAGATGGTAAATATGTGAATTTAAAGTATACTATACGTGCTAACAATCAATTAACTAAAACTTAATTCAACAAAACTCAAACTGGCACTCTAAACAAAAATTCGAGGACATAAAAACTGAACAAAAATTGATATTAAATGATTGACATCCTAAGAACATGTATAAATCCTAACTATCAAGCATAGATTAACCAAACAAAGCAAGAATAAATGAAAACCCATAAAATAAAACTTCACACAAATTAATACTTGGTAAAGGTAAACCTAAAAACCTAAAAATCAAAGTTCAAACAAGTAGAATAAAGGCTAGAAAATTTAGAATAAAAAGCTTCATTATAAGTATATAGACATAGTTCCTTACAATGATAAGAGATTTAACTATAAACTTATAAAAGAACAACCCAACATCCTGGAAAGTGGAAAAATCTTATTATCTAGGAAAGCATAAAAATGAGGAATCAAATATCAAAGCATTTGGCAATATTGGACATAAAGAATTCAAAAATAAAAGAAACATCGCAATCTAATGGAAAAAGCTATTAAAACAATGAAACAATGAAAAAAAAAAAAAATTGAAGGAGAGCTCATTTAAACATGTTTCTGCCATCCTCTCCAAAGGAAGCTCCGAAAACATTTTTACCCTCTCTAAGCAAAGATTTTCTCAAGTTTTAAAAATGTTTTTACCCTTATTTGGAAACTTCTTTTAAAACCTTGTTGTCCTACTCTCCTGGAAAGTTTTTTTAAAATTTTTTGTCTCATTCTCTTATAGGGCTTCATGCCTCCCTTACAAGGTTTTTATTTCTTTAAAAACCTCCTCCCTTTTTTCCTTAAAATTTTCTTTTGCAGCTCAACCTTAATAACATTTTTTGCCTTTCTTTTCTATGTTTTAAAGAAACACGTGACTTGCTCTCCTCCTTTTTGATGTTTTTTCTTTTCCTTTATTCCATAACTGAGCTAACCTTCAGCTTTTTACTCCATAATAGAGTCCATCCTCTCATTTCTTAATATAAAATTCATCCAAAAAAGATAACATGTTCATTAAGCATAATATAACACTAAATAAGGATTTTTGAACTAAAAA
Source organism: Pinacopodium congolense (assembly GCA_028565735.1). Taxonomy (NCBI): domain Eukaryota; kingdom Viridiplantae; phylum Streptophyta; class Magnoliopsida; order Malpighiales; family Erythroxylaceae; genus Pinacopodium; species Pinacopodium congolense. Next base: position 6,845 of record JAOXYD010096742.1, on the reverse strand, counting down.
TAGGAATGAAATTAAGTGAATTTGCGTACAAAAATATGATAAAACTCATTCCTATCACTTCCTAGGAAAGGCAATGTGAGAAGACTAACACATATGCATATAATTCAAAACTAAATTGTTAAGTTGCACTCGACTAGCAAAAGACAAGGTCTTATTACCTGAGCTCTTAATTCCCCTCTTGAACATTTCAATGAATAGAAAGAACTCCCTATATAATTGCTTAACATAGGATATTGGAAGTCCAAGTTAAGTAAAAGGTCACTGTCTAACTTGTAAACTTATCAAGTTAGAAATCCAAGCAGCCAAGCTTTCTATAGTAGTTGATATAAATACACTAGCCTTGTTATTTTTCATTTCTAGTTTGTACATCATCTTAAAACATCTCATTGCATTCATTAAGGAACTTATTAAATTATAGTTAGTACTAGATAGTAACGGTAAATAATTTTCAAATGAAAGACTATGAATCTCTAAATGCTTGTACTTATAATGATTCTTGAACCTCCTTTCTTAACCTATCACATTATTAAAAGCCTTGACAACACTTCCATGGAATTTTTGAATGGATATGAGGATAGGGAGTCTCTTTGTCTAAGCCCTTTAGCTCCCTTTGAAAAATCTTGTAAATTCTCCATTGAATGATGTGCTCTAAGATGATGTGGTTATACATTGAGTGATCTATTTGACATATTTTATAAAAACCAAAAGCCAACATTGATGAGGAATAACCAATCTATTGAGTCATAGACCTTTTTTAGATCCACTTTAATTACATAAATTTTAAAAAAAAATTTCTTGTTATATTTAATAAAAAGTTCCTAAGTCAAGAGTCTATCATTTCCAATTTGCCTTCCATCTATAAATGAACTTTGTGTTTGATTTATCAATGGCTTCAACACTTCCTTTAGCTTGGAGACCAGAAGCTTTGATATGATCTTATAGATGGTGTTTTTACAAAACATGGGTCTAAATTGCCTCATGGAGCTTGGATTTTAAACTTTTAGAACTAGTGTAATGTAAGTTCTATTTATTTCCTTCAACTTGTTACCATTGTGCAAAAAAAAGTCCTCGATGGCATCAATTACGATATATTTGGTGAGATTCCATAACTTCGAAAGAAATAGATCATTAAATCCATAATACTCTAGTGCCTTATTTGGATGGAAGGAGAATAATGCAGCTTCTATTTCTGAATCTGTCAATGGTTATACTAACATCTTTACTTCTACTGTATAGATTTTGCCATTGATGAAGTATTGTAAAAGTTATACTAAGGAGTTACAATCTACAATGGATCCTATTATTCCTTGAAAGTATTACAGGGCTACTTCTGTTAGCTCCTACTATAAAGATACCTCCACTCCATTATGGTTAATTAGACGGATATCTTGTTAAAATTTATCCTAGCAAGTATGGAGTTATTAAAGACAGTAATATTCTAATCTCCAAACTTCAACCATTGTATTCTTGATCCTTGCTTTAATAATGAATAATTGACCTTAATAAATTGAACATACTCGTCTAGGGCTCTCTTTTCATTGCGCTAATTCTTAGTGTTTAGAGGATCTTCTATATAGCTAGTTATGAATCTTACCAAGTTTTTCATCAATTGTATGTGCTATTACTTTAGTGTCCTTGTACTTGTCCAAGTTTAGTTGTTTTAATTCCTCCTTGATCCCCTACAGCTTTCTCCTTTGCATCAAGTTCAATCTAATAATGATTATAACAGTATGATCTAAAATGAATGGATTATTAAAGGAGGTTATACTTTCTGGAAACCTACTCAACCAAAGACTATTTTTCATAGTCCTATCTATCTTTTTCCTTATCAACCATCTCTTTGCTAATTGGTACTCCATGTATAAAAATTATCCTTCATTTTAAGGTCAATTAATCATATCCTAAATATGAAATTATTGAAGTCATCTAAGTATTTCTTTAATAAAGCATTCACTTCCACTTCCATTGGCGTTAGTGTGATATTGAGATCATTAACTAAAATATAAGGATCAGTCTTTCAAGTATGGGTTTCTTTTAGCTTACTCCATTAAGATGTTATTTGAAAAGCATAGATAAAAGTGACATGAAACTTCTTCCTTCCTTAGACTAGTTCAAGCTCAATGTGAATGAATCAATAGATCATATAAACTATAGAGGCATTTACTCTATGAAGATTCAGTGATACTATAATCCTCCATTAATAATATGTAGCATGATTGGAAATGGTGGTCCACTCAAAGTTTAAAAAACCTACCTTGCTTGTATTTTCATCACTTAACTTCATTTCCAAAAGACAAATCATCATTGGCTTTATTTCTATAATATATTCCGGTAAAAGTTTTTTTTTTGTCATTAATACGCTTTAATTCTAGCATAGAAAATGCATTAAAGTTTAAGGGATGGGGTTTGAGAATTTTCCTCGTTCCTCCTTTTAGAGCTCCTCGTTTCTTTAATCTTGAATCCTTAATATTAGCAATAAAAAGAGCTATAGAAATGTCTTTATTATCATCTCTCGGGTTTTCTCCTATTTCCTTTTGTGGATTTTGATTTTTATTCTCATTACTAGTTAATTGTACTTTCTCAAGATAACTATCATCTTCATGGCTCTCTTTTATTCCCTCTTCACCAACTTGTTAAGTATCTTTCTTGGTGTCATTGTTGTTAGTACTATTGATAATATTCTACTTTTATTTTGCGACATGATAGCCTCTTGTTGGGCCACCTTAGCATAATTTTCTAATCTAGGATTTTCTTTAACTCTACTTGCTTCACCATTAACATCCTAATCTAAAATAGGGGCTTGAGTCTTATCCCATACATTTCTCATAGAGTTCACTGTAACTAAAGTTTGTTCCTCTTTTAAGGAATTTAACCTCGTTAACTCTATATAATCTCATTTTATAAACCTCCTTCCTGTTGGTCTCCAAACTTTCTCCATAAACTTAGGAATAGGCCTCCATCTATATTTAACACTAACCTTATTGAGGTACAATTCCTCAGCTTCATCCAGTTGCATATTGGAATGAAGTTTGAAAACTCTTAGTGTTGACAATGATGCATATTCTGGTATAACTAAACCTTCTCACCGTAACAATTTCTTCATCGATTCTACTAGGCTTTCCTAAATTATTTTAAGGTGGCTTAACTTATTACTAGTCTAATACTTGTGTAGTATTTTGTGAATGTTTATCAATAGGTGGAATCTATTTAGACCTAATTTTTTGCAAGCAAATCCTTGATCTCCATTTTTGCATAATGGCTGGCATTTTTTCTTGGTTTCATGGATCATTTTCTATAATCTTTGGAAAATTAATTGATGAACTAAACATAAAAAAAAGTAAACCATATTCTATGAATAACACTTCCTCTAATGCATGACTATTCCATTTTCTATTAGCCCACATGTTCAAAAAATGGAATGTTGGACTTTTATCTAGCAAAAATCATATTAGTATTGATTTCCAATTGGATGCACCTTTTTTAAACCTTTCAGTATGAGACATAACTACTTCTATTCTAGTCTATAAAGGGGGATAATACAATAATTTTATACCAAATGAGATGTCACCCAGAACTTACTTCCATAAGTGGTAAAGAGTGTAATTTGGAGAGGACTCAAGTGGAGGAGTAGGAGTTTCGAAAGCTGAGATTAAGGGAGGGAAATCTTCTTATGTAGAAAGGGGAGTGGAGGAAGATTTACGGGTGTTCATTTTAAGTAAGGTTTTATAGGCTTAAACGAGGTACAAAATTCCATTTCTAAAAGTAGGGGGAAAAGGAAGTAAGAAACTATAAATATAAAGGATAGAAAATAATTGGGATTTCAAGTGAAGGTAAAAGGAAGACAATCAACAAGTGAGAGATAAAGCTTACTAGGAACAAAAAATCAAGTTGAATCCAAGAAATAATTTGCTAATAACACTCTTTCACTCTCTATTGCCATCTCTCTTATAAATGTATGAATTATATGAGCTTATTTAAATCATCTTGACAATCTTGACCATTTATTCATATTTTTAACATAAAAGATTTTTATGAAAACTTCTTAATAGTTTAAGTGTAAAAATTTTATACTTCATTTTATAATATTTTTCATATTATATTTATCACGAAATGAGTATGAAAACATCTATATATTTTTCTAATTATATATTTTAAAACTTTAATGAATATCAAATTTTTTAATGTGATTTTTTATGAGTATATCATTGGAAGAGTTAACAATTAATATAAAGATAGTAATTACAATTAAATAGGTTAAATGTAAGTAATTGTAGTTAGCAAACTTTTATTTTTATCTAATTTCAAATTTATGTTTAAAAATATAAAAATAAACAAATTGGTCAATATTTAGTTAAAAGATTGACTTTTTTAATAATTAATTTATTATCAAAAGTCTTTGAATTATTAGTATAATTTTTTATAGTTTTGGCTATAGCAAAATGTTTCTAATATTATGTTTTATAATACAAGGTCAATGATTATGTAACTTTTCTTAATAAAGAATTTAAAATGAATATAGTAAATGTATATGACTATGTATTAAAATACAAGTAATTATTTTTGTTTCATTTGTATTGGTTTTTTTGTAACTTTTCATTACATGTAAAACTAAATATTAAAAACTATATCTTAAGTTTATTTTATTATACTTAAAAATGGTTATAGATTTCTTCTATTTGTAAGTTGTGATTTATAAAGCTCTAGAACATTATCATCTAAGAGAATCATAACATTTTTTATATAATTATGAATTATAGAGTTGTTGAGACAATTTTTATATAACAATTTAATATGGACACGATAATATAAAATGATGTATTTTTATGTTGAATTAAGGGAGGTTTCAATCCATGTTTTGATGATGAAAAAATATCATTCATACTAATGTTTGCTTTGTTTTAATGGATTGAAAAAAAATAGAAATATTGAAGATATGCAAGAACACATATTAGAGCCAAAGTTGATGTTATATGAAGAACAATTTGCTAAGCGAAGGACAACACAAAGACCAACACAAGTAAGAAGCAATAGGCTACTAACCAACAGAATTAAGAAGCAATAGGTTGCTCTATGTAATTTTTTATGTAAATCTTATCTTGATGATTTTAATGCTTTTGGGGTTTATTAATTGTTTATGCTTTTAGGTCTTATTGATTGTATAAGCATTTACACATAAATTTATTACATATAGTGTCTCACAATCAAAAGGAAATTTAGAAATATCGTTAAAGAAAACCCTCTTGATGAATTAAACATTTATAATGAATTATTAAAATGTTTTTTTTATGCAAAATTTTAAAAAAAACAATGGATTTTGAACAATTTAAAAAATTAGGAAAGAATTCAAAAATGATGTCCAGATGTATTGGTTAACCAATGTGGCTTACTTATCAACTAGTGTAAGGGCTTTACACATACTAGTCGACTAATAGAACTAAGTGAATGATCAATGTTTTAAGCAAATGAGTCACAATTTTCTATTGGTATAAAGATGAGTTAAAACGACATTTCCCTTGGAATAATATGGCACCTATTGGTTAACTAGTGTATACGAGTGATCAAACAATGTAGGTGGAAATACATGTTAATTATGCAACTAGTTCATAGATTAGTCCATTAGTGAGGGTTATTGGTTGATTAATGTACCACATTAGTTGACCAATGTACCTAACTAGTTGACTAGGGTTTCTATCTTAGCGACAGGTAATGACTAATTTTTATTTCTTACATGTGGAAAAATGTGTCTAATAAATTCTTAATAAGGAGTAATGGCTAAATTGAGTTCTTATTTGATTTTTGAGAGCTTTAAGGCTATATGCATGTTGTAAAGGTTATTGAAGAAGTTTATGAAGTTGTGTGATAGTGAAAGTTATGGATTGCTTTCATTATTAGATTAAGTCCTTATATGTTCATTTTTTTCAAGTAAGACGTCACTTATTGGGCATTTGGTAAGGATTGGGATATTTTGAAAGGTTCCTTTTCACCTTTAAAGGAGATTGTTAAATATTACTTTTATCGCTTTATAGAAGATTTTTTGGAAAAGGAGATTTCTCTTTACTCATTAAAGAAGATTTTAATGGAAGTTTCTCAGAGAGTAGATATCAACAAAATTTATTTTCTAACTACTTTAAAAATTGCTTTGCTCCCTCCACTCTTATCTTTTATACAATATTTTCTAGTTGTGATTGGAATTCATTACATTATAATCACATGAGAATTCATTTTGGGTGAATGATAGGGTTGAATTATATGATATTTTTATATGAACTTCAATGTGAATTCAACTCTATTTTATTTCTTAAATTCTTATTTTGTGTTTATATTGTGTTTTAATGTATATTTATTTATTAGACACAAATTTATGTAGAAAAGAAGAAGATTATAAGTAATTGGAAGCAAAGAAGAGGAGGCTAGCAATTAAATTAAGAGTACAAATGTTGGTATTAATGAAGAGGCTCCAAAAACGGCATTAAACTCAGAAAAATATGGAAACATGGATGAAGGAAGCGTCAACACATCTCACTCTCTTTGGAAGCTCCAAACAACACCATTTAATAAGACCTGCATGCATGAGTTATAATTAACAAGTGTTCGTTCGCAAAACAAACAACTAGTTTTATGCTCAAAACTGCAAGTATACGGGTCGTAACTTGTAGTAAAGAAAGGATATCGATCCCACAAGGATTGAGTTTACTCACCACTGAATTTGAGTTTTACTTTATTTAAGAAATAATTTCAAATTTTAATAAATTGGAAATTAAAATAAATAAATTAAACTAATGATAACAGCCAATTGAGACGAAGTGCAGGAATTTGATAACCAAGGTTTAAGATTAGGAGTTGTT
>JAOXYD010096731.1:0-11848 GCA_028565735.1 Pinacopodium congolense | reverse complement strand
GCCCTCCGAGAACAAGCTCTTCCAAAATACTACAGCCATGCCACCATACTATTTATCATACACTAGTTTACATCTGAGAGAAAGCTCCATTGAACCACCCCAGCCGTGTCATATCTCAATTAATATATCAATCTATCAATCAATAAATCCAACAATCCATAAACCAATCTTATACACAACTGATTGACTCTTTGTGCGCACAACCCGATGACACCTACTAGGTAGCTTATTACATAAATGTTCTCCATAAAATCACATATTAAAACAATCATAATATAGCACAATAGAAATACATGTACATGTACCATACTATATGAACAAATATTATGTATGCATCTGATCGTGATAGTGATTTTAATGATGAATATGAGAATGAATTTCTAGTGCATGTTCATAACCATAGATATTAACTTACAGGTATAATACAATCCTCTATACTAAACCTGATGCCTTGAAATTGAGGGTCCTATTCTTAATTGGTCTATAGAAAGAAAATTAGAAAAAATCATTAGGACCTAAAGCCTAAACAAATTTCAAATGCCTAGAGCATAAGAACATGACTCAAATTTATCATTTGTTCTAAGGAGCTCTCTATTCTTACTAAAACCTTGATATCACGTTTTACAAGGGATCTACTAAAAATTTGATAGAGCTTCTCCTATAAAGTAGGCATCCCCCTCAAAAAGAAGAAACATTCCTACAATAAAAATACACTTTTATATCCACCAGTAAACATAGCTCGAATTGGAACTTCAAACAACATATTTATGTCCAATTGAGCTCATTGATAGCTTAAAATCCATAATAAATTAAAATATACCTAATTCTTATCCTAACATCATCATTTATATTCAATTTATCCACATAATCTCAATTCTAGTCAACAACGACTCAAATTTAATCAATTTCATCATTTTTATAAGAATATAAATGTTTTACAAATTTTATCTCACAAATGATTTGGAACTTTAATATGTTGCTTTTGTGAAAGTTGATCTACATAATATTTGAAAATTTTTAAAATTATTTTCAACCATTTTTGGGTTGGTCAAAAAATCATCGAAGAGGCTATGACGTTCACCATCCACCCAGAAATGAAGATCTTACCTTTAAGAATCCAATGGCGTTAGTATTGTGTTAAAACTTTTCTTGGTTTGTAAGGATAGAAGGTTTAAAGCTCAAAGGAGAACCATATCCGTTCACCAGTAAAATGGATCAGTTAACGTCAAATTATCCTCTTTTCCTACATTTTCAAGGCCGTTAGATATAATGGTGGTGTTGGTTTGGGTAAAAATGCTAGAAATGGGAGAACGATGACTTACCTCTGAGGACCGAAGCTTTCAGTCATGATTTCTCTAAATCTAGATCATTTTTATGAAACAAGTTTAGGGGTTTGATAGAGCATCTGAAGAGCTTTCTATAGAGTCTTAAATCGCTAGAAACAGTGGTCGAACGATGAAAACATGGGTGTTGGAAGTTAGGTGTAAATAGTAACCTATAAGGAAAAGGTTTAAGATAGGAATGAAACTTAATCTTTTGTAAGCTTAACTTACACTCTTATAAGACTTTTCTTCTTATTGTCCTATTAAGGTTAATTTAACAAAAATTTGGGTCATTACATTATTTTTCAAAACAAACATTACAATTCCACATAAGTAGTCCATCATGTTAAGTTTATTATTATAGTTAAAGCTGTCTCATCTATTACTTATTTATTCAATAGAAGTCTTTATATTCTCTCCTTAATCACATAGCAAAATTGATTAAAATAATATCTAATTGATGATATTACATTACATTTAAAAATAAAAGAGATGCTTTGTTTAAAAAATTCTATTTAGATTAGCAATGGGAGAACATTTTAATTTTATTAATATAAGCAAGAGTCTTCATTGTGGAATTGTTTAAATTGATAAGCTTTCATCTAATTAGTTATAACATTTAATGATATTGGGTATCATCCTTCAAAGAAAAGGGAAAAGCCCTTAAATATTTACTTTTTGGTGAAATCGGTAGGCTTCATCCCCATGCAAACAACATCAAGCTCCTTCAAATTTTTATAAGGATCTTCTCCTAATTTGCCTCGAAATATAGGTAACAAATGAATCAATCTCGACTTCAACTCAAAAGTATTATTGTCACCCAGATTCGAAAAAGTAATGCAATGAGAATGTTGATCTTCTGCTAGAGCAGCTAGTTGGCGTAGAGTACGATTGACAGTCATATTCTTTTCTCTCTATTATTCTTCTCTTAATACTTGTCATTTTACTTTCATCTATTTTCTTAATGCACTTGCTATTTTCTTTATCTCAGGATTGTACTTCAGATTTTCAAATTGATTTGAGCTCTTAACGTACATACACCTTCAAAGATTCCCTGGCAACAGATCTAAAATTTGGTAAATGTTGTCGCATGCAACCAAATATAAAAAGAAATAAACTTTCTAAAATACAAATTAATGTAGTTGTGGAGAGTAGGAATCTCTCACGAGAAATTCTGACATTAGTAGTTACATGATAAAAAATCAAGAGATTGAATTACATAAGAATTACTTACATTAGTAGTTATTTTATTTATGGTTGGTGAATGTTGTAACCTACAACCAAATATAAAAAGAAACTAACTTTTTACAACACATATTAATGTAGTAATGGAGAGCAGGGATTGTTCCCACAAAGAATTCTGACGATAGTAATTATGCAATAAAAAGGAGGGGTTTAAATCATGACTTAAATATAATATAATTGAATTATTAAATTGAAAAATAACTAATAGCAAATCAATGAAATTTTAACAATCAATAATAATAAATCTTGATGTTCGGTCTCCTTAGTTGTTGAACTTGTGTTGTTCATTGACACTAAAAATAATTAATTTATTGCTTAAGCATTCTTCATTATAATTTTAGTTATCTATATTCTCTTATATGTAGTCATCCAAAACATATATTTGACATAACCTTTATTAATTAACAACTTGAATACGATCTCAAATTTAATTAATTAATAAATTTACGAATTAGGAAGATCAACGAATTAGACAACATATATACGATGTATATTTATCTTAGAAAATTATTTTTTTCTAAAATAATATCCTTAACATAGTAAATAAAAATTATAATCGCTACTTTTGATTAAAAGAATTGAACATCAACTTATTTAATCGAGCAATTGATTGAATAAAATTACAAACTAGATGTGCACCTATCTATAAAATTAAACAATTAAATAAAAACACTAAAAAAAATTGATACTTAACTAATAAATTAATTCAACTAAGTAGAAAAGGTCTAACAACATTCAAAATTCAATAATTAGAATTCCGTCAACCAAAAAATAAAGTTTAGTTACCGAAAACTATGATATATCTTCTAGTTAATGTATCTTCTCTTTTTCCATAGATTTGGGGCTGTCTAAACTTGTGTTCTTTCTTTTTCTAGTCACCTTTTAGCTTTATTGCATCTTTGTTCTTTTTTTTTTTTCGCTGCCTCCTCCCTTTTTTTTTTTTGGTTAGTCACGTTTTTAGCCACCCCAAAATCCTCTTGCTTTTTTGCTTGGACACATTACCCTTTTTTTTGGCCAGCTCACTCATTTTTTATTTTCTTTCCTCCATTACATCATTTAGATCACATCACCTCCTCCCTTTGGCCAATCCACTCCCACCTTTCTCTTAGCTTATGTCCCTAAGTCATGCTCCTTTTTGCTTTTTGTACCAACGTTTTTCATATATTTTTTTTCAGAATTCTTTCATTTTAAAATCCAATCAAATGCTTATAATGTTTCAGCCATCATTTGTAGGGTCAAACCCAAAATAAAATCTCTAAAATTTTTGTTGCTAGCTATCATGTGAATATCACTGCACGAGGTCACGTCTAATCAACTTTAACGATTGTTTCAGCTCTTTTTTTGTCCCAAAATTTTTGCAATTTTTGCATTTGATTCCAAAATACGCCTTGATTCAAAATAAGATTTCATTAAGTATAACTTCAAATCCCAAAATCAAAAGAAATTTAATATATGAAAAGATAGAAAATAAAGACATTATAAAACTACCTGACCCTTAATTTTTTGCTCGTCCTCGAGCATACTAAACTTAACCATTACAATCTATCAATTTGTTTTCAAATAGATCAAGTGTGTGCAATCTTTCAAATTTTGGTAAACTTATGCATTAGGCTACTACACACATCATAATTGGTTTTCATCAGTACAGATAAACAAATCAAATCAAGACTCCATTGATCCTAAGCAAGCATAAAACCAAGATAGATTTTTCTCATGGTGTTCACTCATTTCACGCAAGTATTTAAGAGTTGGTGTTTAGCTTAGGTTGATTTTTCTCGTGGTGTTTAACTGTAAAAGTAATGACAATTATGGGTGCAGAAATAAGACAAGGGGTTTGAGGTATAAAACAAAACCAAGGTTTGGGAGCAGAAAAGAAGGAAATAGGATAAAGGATAAGGGCTAGGAGAATATTACAAGAAACAACGCTTGAAGCAAAAAGGATAATAGGAGAAAGTCGTGCAATGGTTGCAGGAAATGACACAGGAAATCCATGGCTATAGGGATCACCATCTTCTTCAATACGCGGAACAATTGAGAGAAAAGCTTATGTAGTGTCACTAGGCTATTGAACCTTTCAATTAAAATTCAAGGTAACTTTGTGCACGCTATCAGGAAACCTTGAGAAAGTTAACTTAACTCAAAGATATAAAATTTGGTAAGAGCACTGGAGTATCATCTACACCCATTCCTATATAAATAAGGCTGATGGATGAAAATTTTGTTGAAATGTATTGATTTCCTTTCTAATCATCTATTGTAAGAAGAAATTTATGAACCATTTCCATTTTCCCAAGTTTCCTTGTATTTAATAGTTTAAAGTTTCTTAGTCATTTCAATCTTAATCAGTACTCAACTGCTTCTACTATGGGAGAATTTTTATCAGTTGAGAAACAAAAAAAGAGGGAAAGCTTAGAGCCAGCTTGCTTATAATTGAGATTAATCTATATAAGTGTTTAAATTTCACCCTTACTATTTAATTAGTTGCATTCTTTCATATAATTTTACATAATTTGGCAAGATATTTTCCATTTTTTTGTTTAGTATCACAAGGTGCTTGATTATTATGTAATGCAATTCTACTTAATTGCAAATTGCATTAGAACCTTGCGTTTGCAAATTGAAAATGTGGAATGATAATTTTTTATATAAAAATTTTTAATTGCATAACTTTCAACCATGTTAATTTTTTAAAACTAACAATTTAATGTCACTTTTTGATTTGAATCTTGATTTTTTTTTTTGGGTACCAATAAGCACTTACATTTTTCAAAGTTACTACTATTTTTTCATTAAAAAAATGGAATGTTTAGATTTAATTGAAATATTTTCACATCTAGGCTTGGTTTAAAAATACAAGTTTTCAAGATACAAGTTCCCTAAGGAATGCATATGAAAGATGTCATGACAAAGAAACCATATGGGTAATGCATTTTCTTATAATTGATTTATGAATAAAAATTATTGGGCACCAAAAAACATATTTTGTCTTCGTTGTCACAACTTAGCGGTTCCACTGGCTTTAATATGTTTTTAATAGTAACAACAATATAATTCCTTGTTAAATATTCCATCTTGTTGAAATTCATAACTATTGTTAAAGTTTTCTCATCTATTACTTAATTGCTAAAATAAGACAAAATTTTGTAGATTCAATCCAATATGTAATCAATGTTATAACACAAAGAATAAAAGAAATAAACTATTACAAAATTTTCTTTTAAACCATTTTCAGGACATTATGATTTGATTAATGTAAGCATGAGTTTAATTTAAGTTTTAGAGATAGTAAGCATTCATCTAATAATTTATGTAACCTAATGAACAATATTCATTTAATAATACAATTATGTTACTTGACACTTTAATTTCATAACCCTTTCAAGTTACTAAGCTTACTCAGATTGAGTTACTAAACTAAAATTAAGAATAAATCCTCATAACCTATTTAATTAATAATGAAATGATAGTATTATTTTATTTAAAAATATAGAAAAATGCCTTTTCAATATTTGATAAGTAAATTTTGTTTCACATCAAATTATTTGGGTTCGTGTATCAGATGAAAAAATTTATTCACATCATAAATAAAATATCTGTGAAGCAAATATCAGTATCTTTTTAATGCTTATGAATATCTACTAAATTTCATCCATAATAGATGCATGTATTGTATGTTTGAAAGAAAAGGAAATTTGTTAGGAAAATTTAAAAAACCATAATTAGAATGTTTTTGTCAATTAATATGCCCCTAAACATTTGCTATATTAGAGAATTTAAATATCTAAGAAAGAGTTTCAGTTTCATACATTCCAAGTGAACGCACTACTTCCTTCTATGTTTGTGTGTTTGTGTATGTGCAAATATATATATATACATACTCCACTATGTGCCAATGTGAAATATTGGAATTATGGAATTCACTAAGGGATATTCACCATTACTATTAGTTGCATTTCTCTTGATTTTCATTGGTGGAGCTTATGCTTCTAATCTAAGAAATGCTTATGTATACAATTCATGGAATTTGAAGAGAGTAACTCCTAGTGGTCCGGACCCTCTTCATCACCGTGGTGCCCCTCCTCCAGCAACTACAAAAATTCCTCCTTTATCCTCTATTTATGACTCTTACAAGTCAAATTTTATCCACAAAGTTTATGATAAATCAAATCTGGTACATAATGCTTGGAATTTGAAAAGAAGCGTTACTAGTGGTCCGGACCCTCTTCATCACTGTGGTACCCCTCCTCCAGCGACTACAACAATTCCTCCTTTGACCTCTATTTATGACCCTTACAAGTCAAAATTTAACCACAAGGTTTATGATAACCCAAATCTGGTACATAATGCTTGGAATTTGAAGAGAAGCAGTCCTAGTGGTTCGGACCCTCTTCATCACCGTGGTGCCCCTCCTCCAGTAACTACAATAATTCCTATTTTAACCTCTATTGATGACTCTTACAGGTCAAAATTTAACCACAAAGTTTATGATAACTCAAATCTTGTACATAATTCTTGGAATTTGAAGAGAAGTGTTCCTAGTGGTCCCGACCCTCTTCATCACCGTGGTTCCTCTCCTATCATTTCTCCTTCAGACTCTAACTAAAGCATATACAAAACTAATGGAGATTCAAGAGGGTGTCATTATAATCGAGACCCCATTCATGCTATTTCCATTGTAATAATTTCTCCTTAAATTGTTGTGGGAAGGTGTCTTAATTATGACCCATTTATATACTCTTAAAAAGTCATTCTATGAACTTTAAGAAAAATCTGTCACGACATGCTTGAAGTGTGTTACTAATAAATAAAATTTGGCTTTACCATATAAATTCAATAATTATCTTGTGATTCCACATCTTTTCTCATTTAATGTTATACTAGTCTATTATAATTTTACTATCACTGGTTTGAATATATTTAAATGTATATTTAAAATATAATTTATCATCTCCATCCAACTAACTATGTCTTTAGAATTAATTTTTTACAATAGTATCAATGCATTATAGTCAATGAATTAAATAAACTGGTCTATTAATTTGGTCATTGAAATGAAATTAAAATTAAAAAGTATGAAATACAATAAGACAATGAGCATATACTTAAAGATTAATTATTAGAAAGATCATGGAACAGCTCAAGAATTTGGCATATATGTAAGGATTAATCATTAGTAAGATAACTAACTCTTAATTTACTAAGTCTTTTATTTATATTAATCATAAATCTTCCTCATCGTTTTAGTAAGTTAGGATTATTTATTTAACTTGGCGTATGTGGTTAGAGAAATCTCGACAGTGAAAATTTAACATATCACCTTGGGGTAAATTGCTTAGTAAGATAGAATAGTTAATTGGTCATAAAATTTACATAAGTGATTGTAAATATGAGTTAATGTTGCTTACAAATATGAGTCAAGGTAATAAATTTCACCATAGTCAACTATGAGATTAAGGTAATAGAAAGATCATTTGTTTGATATGTGGAACATCTGAGAGATAACCTTCTTTAGTGTCTCTGGGCAATAGTACAATTTTACTCAGATTCAAGGACATGTACAATATTAGACAGCCTTAAGAAAGTTGACTCAATGATGTAAAATTCGGCAAGAGCGCAGGAGTATCATTTGAAACTGTTCCTATATACATAAGGCTGATGGATGATAATTTTGTTGAAATGCATTTTTACGAACCCTTTTCATTTTTCCATGTTTTCCTACATTTATTACTTTAAAGTTTCTTAGTCATTTCAGACCTAATCAGTACTCAACTTCCTTCACTATGGAAAAAAGATTAAGGAAAGCTTAGCGACAGATTGTTTATAATAGAGATCAATCTATACAAGTGTTTCAATTTGAATCTCACTATTTAATTAGCTACATTCTTTGATAAAGTTTCACATAATTTGGCATGATATTTTCCATTTTTTGATTTTAGTATCATAAGGTGCTTAATGATTATGCAATCTAATTCTATTAAATTTCAAATTGCATTAGAACCTTGCGTTGGCAATATGAAAATGTATAATGATAATTTTATATAAATGTGGAATGATAATTTTATATATAAAAAATTTTAATTGCATAACTTTCAACCATGCTATTTTTTTAAACTAAAAATTTAATGTCACTTTTTGATTTGAATCTTGATTTTTTTGGTCCCAATAAGCAATTATATATTTCAAAATTACTATTATTTTTTTCATAAAAAAATGCAATGTTTAGATTTAATTGAAATATTTGCACATCCAGGTTTGGTTCAAAAATAAAAGTTTTCAAGATACAATTTCCCTAAGGAATGCATATGAAAGATGCCATGATAAATAAAACATATGGATAATGCATTTTCTAATAATTGATTTATGAATAAAAATTGTTGAGCACCATAATATATTTCGTCTTTGTTGTCACAACTTAATGGTTTTGATAAGGAAACAAATCAAGTTAACGTTACCAACTCCTTAAATTAAGTCAATACAGTATGTATAACGTTTATATACATTCTTTATACAGGCTGTATGCTTTGTATAAATATCTCTCATTGTATACCCTTTCGTAGACAAAAAAATCACAAAAGAAATAAAAGTTTATTTCGGATTGTCTCACATGGTATAAGAGATTTTGTTTTGTGAAAAGCCAAAACCCTTGAATTATTCCATCAATCACCTCGTGGGCAAGCCTAAGAGAGTAAGTGTCTGCTATTAAGAATAACCATAGAATTTGGTCGTTGTCTCCACCACCATAAGAGTAGTTCGTTGTTTTCGCCACCATAGTTTTAAAGTTGTTTTCTTAGTATCAATAGATTCAGATATGAGATTTTGTAGTTAGCTGCATAAATCTTTGTATCTAGGTTTTTGTTGCCTTCATCAAGATCTGTAGAAACCTTTAAATCTGGGTTCTTGTTGCCTTCCACATATGGAAGAATGGTTTAATATCTCAATAATTGTAGCAAATGATCAAACTGAAACTCAACTGCCTGCTAAGGATTGTTCAGATGACAGCATAGGTAAACTCTATGATAATCAAGATGAACCACCTTAGATAATTGATGCTAATGTTTATCTTAATATAGAGACTCGTCAAGAAGCTTATGGAGAAAATATAATTGATATAACTGACAATGGTCCAAACACTACAGTTAACATTGAATAAATTCAGGAAGAAGCACCTTCATAAGAAATGGAAATGCAAGAAGACTTATCTAGGCATGCTAATGAAAATATCAGTGATATACATCATCATTCTCAGCATAACAGGCATCCTCCTAGGCATCTTCAGGACTATAAGTGTTATCTAACATATTCAACTTTACCCACTAAACCTCATAATCATCGTCTGGAACTAAAGGATCCAAAATGGGTAGTAGCCATGGAAGAAGAATTAAAGGCACTTCATTTGAATCAAACATGATCATTAGTTCCACGTCCACAAAAAGTAAATTTAGTTGGATTAAAATGGATCTTTGTCAAATGAAAAAGAAACATAGAGATGGCTTTGACGAATGACTCAAGGCTAGCCTTGTAGCTCGTGGTTTCACTCAAGTCTCAGGTTTGGATTATGAGGAGACTTACAGTCCAGTTACTATACATACTACTATTCGGTTGGTCATTACACTTTCCATATCTTTAAATTGGTTTATGAGACAATTAGATGTTAAGAATGCTTTCCTATATGGAAAACTCAAAGAAACAGATTATATGGAGCAGCCTCCTAGATTCATAGGTCAATATAATCCTGACCATGTTTGCCTCCTCAACAAGTCTCTTTACGAGCCAAAACAAGCCCCGAGAGTCTGGTTTGATCGTTTATCTCAATTTCTTCTTCATCTTGGTTTTTATTGTAGTAAGGCTGACCTGTACTATGAAAATTCTATTAGCCTATTACTTTTAATCTATGAAGATGACATATTGGTTATTGGAAACAATAATGATTTACCTGCTAAATTGATTCATATATTGAGTTCTGAATTTGCAATTAAGGATCTTGGCTTCTTAAGTTTCTTTTTAGGTGTTGAAATAAAGCACATCAAAGGAGGAGGCGTCTTATCTTAAGGCAAGTACATTAAAGATCTACTTCATAAAACTGGTATGGATACTTGCACTCATAATGCAACTCCAATGGTGCTCAAGGACAAAACCAGTGAAGGAAATCTTACTGATGCAATATATTATAGAAGCATTGTGGAAGCTCTTCTATGCCTCACCTTTACTCGAATAGATATCCAACATGCAGTAAATAAAGTTTGACAATTCTTCAATGCTCTAATAGATTCTCACTTTGCAGTAGTCAAGAAAATTCTTTGCTATCTAAAAGGGACACAAGACTATGGTTTACGCTTCCTTTCTCAAATCCCTCTCTCCTTGTATGCTTTTTTTTGACGCATATTTGGTAGGCTGTCCCTCAACTCGACACAGCACCACTGGTTTTATGTGTTCTTAGGAGCAAATTTTATTTCTTGGAGTTCTAAAAAACAACCCACTATTGCTAGGTCCAGTTCTAAAGCTGAATATAGATCCATGGCCACTACCATAGTTGAAATCACTTGGTTAACATTCTTAGTTCATGACATGGACATTCCCTTATCTCACACCCCTTAAATTTTTTGTGAAAACCTCTATGCTCTTCATATGACAATTAATCCTCTCTTTCATGCCGGAATGAAGCACATTGAAATCGACTATCATTTTTTCTAAGAAAAAGTAGCCATGGGGAATCTATTCTCATATTTTGTACCATCATCACAATAGATAGCTGATG
The DNA here is from genome assembly GCA_028565735.1 of Pinacopodium congolense. NCBI lineage: Eukaryota > Viridiplantae > Streptophyta > Magnoliopsida > Malpighiales > Erythroxylaceae > Pinacopodium > Pinacopodium congolense. The sequence goes on along the minus strand of JAOXYD010096731.1, from coordinate 526 downwards.
TTTTCACCAAGGCTTTGTTCAAACCTTCCTTTCAGTTTCTTTGGAATAAGATGGGACTACATTTACATTATGTCTCCACCTTGAGAGGGCTTGATAAGGAAACAAATAAAGTCAAAGATACCAACTCCTCAAATTAAGTCAATAGGAGTAACTAATACCGAGATCCCTAATATTACAAGTCACTTCCCTGACAACGGCGCCAAAAACTTGGTTGCGGTTGGCGACATACAAAATTAGCTCAAATTAATCTATCTTTCATGCACATTTTAACAATTTAATTTGAGACCAATATGCGGCAAGCATACCGGTCGAATCAAGTAATAAAGTGGAGTATATTTACGACTCCGAGTATTGATCCCACGAGGAAGTTTATAGGATGTAAGTACTAAGTCAATCGGATTACAATTATCTAAAAAACACTTAGTTTTATGATTTAAGAAATAAATAATTAAAATCTAATCTAAAAATCCTAGAAAAATTCCAATCTATTATAACAGAGTCACAGGTTGCTTTTCCTAATTTATTC
>JAOXYD010096711.1:0-11849 GCA_028565735.1 Pinacopodium congolense | reverse complement strand
TTGTTTTGATTGATTAGTATAGAATCATCCAACAAGTAGTTGGAAAGGAGACGTAGCCTATCTTTGGGGTAGGTGAAATTCTTTAAATTGCATTGTGTCTCTCTCTTAACTCGACCTATTTCATTTACTTTGATATTTGCATTATCATTCCATCCTAGGTTGAATGTTGGTTTAGTGATTGCATCTAGTTTCCCAATTGATTTAGGTTGCTAGTTTAAATTTGCGAAAAAGTTTTAATACCCAATTCACCCCTCTTAGGTGCCGTAGGGCTTATATAATATAATGCACAAATTAAACAACCTAAGAGGGGTCAGAAAGAATAAGAACCTCAAATTGATCATTGACCCTATTAGGCATATAAAGCTTTGCCTTTTGACTATTGACTTTAAAAGATGATTGACCATGTGACCTTCAATGGTACCATGAGGATAAACTTTGAGCACATTGTAGGGGCCAGTCCATTGGGATTGAGACTTTCCAAGAAATAACATCAATTGAGCTTTATAAACCAAAACTTTGTCACCAATTTGAAAATCTAAAGGAACAATATTTTTATCATGCCATTTCTTGGTTTATTCCTTATATAACTTGGCATTTTTATAGGTATTAAGGTGAAATTCATCTAGTTCATTCAATTGCAATAACCTACTTTCACCGACTTGACTTGGATTAAAATTCAAGAAGTTAATTGTCAAAAATGCCTTATACTCCAATTTAACAGGTAAATGACACGATTTACCATATACTAAACGATATGGAGACATACCAATGGGTGTCTTGAAAGCAGTACGATACGCCTATAATGCAGGATCTAATTTCAAAGACCAATCATTTCTAGATGAATTCACGTTCTTTTTGATTACAAAAGACCATATTTATGGTTAACACCATATTTAAATAGGAGGGAATCAAATTGTTGATTACAAAAATGAGAGCCTCCATTGCTCATTATAGCTCAGGGTGTACCACATCTTGTAAAAACATTCTTCTTAAGGAATTTCACCACCAGCATCATTCATGGGTAAAGCCATTGCTTCCACCCATTTACTTACATAATCGACTGCAATTAAAACATATTGATTGGCAAATGACTTAGGGAATGGACCCATAAAATCAATGCCCCAAACATCGAAAATCTCGCATAACAAAATGTTACTCAATGGCATTTCTTGTTTTTTTGAAATGTTTCACGTTCTTTGGAATTTGTCACAATATTTTACAAAGTTAAATGTGTTCTTGAATAATGTGGGTCAATAGAACCCTGATTCTAGAACCTTACGTGCAGTTCTAGCTGGCCCGAAGTGTCCACCAACTTCTCTAGAGTGACAATGAGTTAAAATAGGGAGCACTTCATCCATAGGCACACATTTTCTGAAAATTCCATCACCACATATCTTGTATAGAAAAGGATCATACCAAAGAAATTTCCTTACATCAGAAAGAAACTTCTTTTCTTGCTAATAATAAAAATCATAAGGAATAACCTTGCCAACTATATAATTGATATAATCCGCATACCATGACAAGTCATCCTTAATTTCTAAGAGATTCTCTTCAGGGAACATTTCTTTTATGCTAAGCTCACAACCTTTTTCCATAACGTCCTCAGTTAATCTTGACAAATGATCAGCATCAAAATTTTCGGCACCCTTCTTATCTTTGATTGTAATATCAAACTCTTGCAACAGTAAAACCCATCTAATGAACCTCAGCTTTGCATCCAATTTGGTCATTAAATATTTTAATGCCATATGATCAGTGTATACTATTACCTTTGACAACACCAAATAAGAAAAAAAGTTATCAAATAAAGATGACAACAAGTATCTCCTTCTCAATCATTGTATAGTTCTTCTGGATATCGTTTAAGGTCCTACTTGCATAATAAATAGGATGAAAAATCTTTTCCTTTCTTTGCCCAATAACTGTACTAATAGTAAAATCACTTGCATCGCACATTAATTCAAATGAAAGAGACTAATCTGGTGAAACTAGAATTGGTGCGCTTGTAAGCTTAGACTTTAAAAGTTCAAAAGAGTGCATACAATTGTCATCAAAATTAAACGTTAAATCCTTGGTCAAAAGATTAGTAGGAGGCTTAGAGATTTTAGAAAATTCGTTTATAAATCTCCTGTAGAATCCAGCATGTCCTAAGAAACTTCTAATTGCTCGAATTGAATTTTGATGTGGGGATTAAGCAATAACCTCTATCTTGGCTAGATCTACTTCTATATCCCTACTGGATATCTTATGACCCAGTACAATACATTCTTACACCATAAAGTGACATTTGTCCCAATTCAAAGCTAAATTTGTCTCTTCACATCTATTAAACACCTTATCAAGTTTTTATAGACAAGAATCAAAAGACATTTGAAACATTAAAAAATCGTCCATAAAACTTCAATGCACAATTGATCTACTCCTATCTTGAACTTCTTCCAGGCAAGCTTAAGTCAAGATGGACTGATCTATTTGAGGTGATAAAAGTCTTTCCATTTAGGTTCTTGAGATAAGAAAAGAAAATGAGACTGCTTTTAAAGTAAATGGATAGAGAAATAAGTTATATATTCCTAGGTTAGTGAAAGATACAAGTTAAATGCTTTTTTTTTCATGATTCCTCTTTATCTCCTAATTGATTTTTGGTGGTGTGTTTTTTTGTAGGAAGTAGGATTTTATTTTTAAATTTTTAATTTCACTTGCATTTTTATTTTTGGTTGATGTTTTTACCTTCCGTTAGTTGTTTCTAATTTCTTCCTTAGGACATACAAGGATCACTACAACAAAAGCATGAGTGATCTTTTTTAGGAGAGTTTCCTTATTTTTCTTTCCTTTTATGCTTCACTTTGGATTTATAAACATTAGGGATAATGTTCAGTTTAAGTGTGTGTGTGTGAGAGAGGGGTGGATGAAGAAAACATTAAGTTTAATTGATATATACTTCAATTATTTAAAATATTTTAGTATCCAACTTGGATATTTCATTTGAAAATCGTGCTAAGGTTGATTAAATGTTAATTGGTATACCTTGATGTAATACATGTGATTAGTATAGTTAATAATGAATCATTCTTGTTTGATCATGACTTTTCTTAATTATAGTTGTGAATGTGTAGTAAAATTGTTTCATTTTCCATAATACTAAGTTGAAAGAAGCTTTATGTTGATTTTTATAGGAACTTAGATTAAGGTTTAAGATGTGTATAATGAATTCAATTGTTTAAGTGAATTTAAAAGTCTATGCAACTTATTATAATTATTGGTGAACAAGGAAATTAAAGTTGCTTCATGACTTTTGAAAATGGATACTTGATGATAATTAACATATTCTATGTATAAAATGCATATGCATGCATAAATGTGACTTCTTTTAAGCAGATTATGTCAAGAAAGAATTTGCGAAAAAATGAGCAAAAATTCACTCTGCTGGCTTCACACTAATAAATGGTCAAAGTTAAAGAGTGGCATTAATAACCAGTTGACATAAGATGACCTAGTTGAATAATGGAGAGTGTTCATGATAAGACATTCACTTTCATGTTAAAAGGTTAGGCAAATTCTTATCTAAGCCTATAATGTTCAATTAAATCAATAAAACATGTGAATGTGTTTAGAATTTGAAGCATGTACGTCATATGTAAAATTTTATGTGATGAATTGATTTTTATGATTTAAGTTGAAGTAAGAAAAATGCATAAAGTGAATTGAGAGTACCTATGAATCAATATGAATGGTTACATAGACTTTTCTAAGAATCTTTCATTATTGATTGTGTAAGGAAAAGGAATGGTTTAATTGGATTTCTCTAAGACAAGTTGACATGATAATCTATGCAAGTTTCTTGAGATTTAGTATTATGCATAAGGAATTAATTTTTGCTATGTGTAATAACCATATTTGGTAATCCATAAACTTGAATTAGATGGTATTAACTATATTTAATTGATGAGTTATGTTGAGATGTACAGTTAACCTTTAACCATCCTTAAAAGATGTTTGTTTGAGTTCCTAAGTGAGTTGCTTAAGAACAAGAAATAATTCAAGTGTGAGAGTGTTATTAATGGATAAATTGTATGGCTTTTAAGGCATTATATATAGCATTTTCACCCATAACTTGCATAATTGACATTATTTGTAAGCTCTCTTTTGCTAAATTTTAGGTTTGCGATGATCTTGGAGTTTATGGATTGGATTTGAGGTAATTTAGAATAAAAAGGAGCAAGGGAGGTGCATCACAAGAGATCAATGATGGTTGCTGGGAATCATTAACATCGTCATTATTTTATGAATAATCGCCATTGAAACCCGAAATAGAGAGATCAATGGCAAGTGTTTAATGACGCCATAGTGCAGTAAAATAATCACCATTGAAGGCATTATAAAAGACAAAATTAGCAATTTTGAAGTGACAAAATAACAATTGTACCTCCGTTTCTTACCTTAATAGTCACCCTTATGACTATGTAAACTCTTATTTTCATCACTTTTAGTAGTAATAAATTTAGATAAACACTTATCTTAGTTATGTTTTCTCTTATTTTCTTCTCAATCCTCCATTTCTTTGTTGTTGGGACTTAAAGGAGTAGACAATTGGCAAAAAATCCATAAGTCAATAAGGAGTGACCATCTTCTTGTTGGGTTTTGTTTTCATTTTTTCTTTATATTGACTCCATACTTATATTTCTTTCAATGAATATGCTTATTATGTCTTTATCTTGTGTTTTTTTAATGATTATATGCTTGGTAACTTAATTTGGTTGAGGTTAGGAAATTAAATAGGTTATAAATAGATTGGGTAATTGATTTTTGCCTTGATTGAATGCTTATTTTGCCTAATTTAGCTTGATTGCCTTTGTTATAGCCTTAGATATTAAATTCCATCATCACTGAGTTTTGATTATTAGAAAATCAATTAGGCAACATACTTGAATCTAAAAGTGGATCAAGCACTAGAGTCTTATACGAGGATTCCTAAATTTAATAAACTTAGATTTAGGCTTCTTGATATTTGTGCCTTTTATTCCAAGTTACTAATGGATCAAGTAGGTAATTTGAGTTTAAAAGAGAAATGATGCTTCTATGACCATTAGTATTATCTTAATTAAGTGAAGTAGGTCCTAAATCATTCCTTATATACAAAAAGACGTGATTAACCTATTGAAATATGAAACCTTAGCTAATTTATTTCTTGAAAAAAAACTTAATTGGTCCCTGTAGAATATGATATTCACTATACTCACCATTTATATTACTTATTGACAAGGTGAGCTTGCCTTTTTATTGATCTAGGTTAGAAATGGATTGATTTTGCTAATATATAGACCATAACACTTACCTTTAAAGGTCTTATGTAACGACCTATGAATTTTTCTTACCAACTCAACGTAAGTCTAATCCTTACCTAAACCTTTTAATGTATTAATGATGTTAATGGACCTAATAGACATACTAGAAATGCTCTCTTTATTAGCATATGAAACGATATATATTTGTGAGTGAGCATAGATACTTTACTCTCCTTATTTTGATTTAAGCTCTTATATTTTAACTCTAAAGTATGTAAAATTTCATATATTGTTTCACATATGACCAATTTATTAAACTCATACCTACTTAATGCACAAAATAAAATATGGATAACTTTATTATTTAAAGAGATAATTCCCTTATCCTTAACATTCCACGCTTTTTTGTACTGTAAGCACTTTTTCATTTCCTACAATTTTAATGGGAATATTAGGTTAAATCTACATTTAAAACTATTTACCATAAATCTACATTTTCAGCCATTAAAAATGATAATCTTATTTTGCACCTGGGGGGTGAATTAGGAGGCTTAAAAATTTTCTAAGGCAAATTTCTAAGTTTACAAAAAATTTAAAACTTTTGTAGAAATAGATTTATGGAAAAAAATAACAATATACACAATTAATAAAATGATTTCAACAAACACAATTTCACGAATAATTTACTTGTATATAAAATAATAATATAAACACAATTTTAACACAATAATTAACGTAACGAATTAAGATACAACTTATAAAATAAAAGTTTAAATGTAAAGAGCACAGGGAATAAGGACACAAATAATTTATACTAGTTCAAAGATGTCCGCTTGCTCTTACGTCTAGTCCCTAACAGATCTTATTAAGATTTTTCACTATCAATCGACAAAAGTACAATGTTAGAAATCATAGAAACCTTTTTCTAAGGCTCAAGGTAAACCTTTCAATCATTTTAATGGCTAAAGGAGAACCTTTCCCCTCAATTTAGGAATTCTAATTTTGTCTTCCAAAATGCTTGAGTCTTAATTAATTCATCATAAGATTTTTCTTGATTCCAAGACTCCATATTTAAGTTCTTTCATACTTCATCTTAAGCTCTTATTTTTCAAACATAGTAAAATGTTAGTCCAAATATTGTTTTGTCACCATCAAAACAAGGTGAACCTCTCTTAGTTTAACAATCTATATTTTTTTATAATGACAAAACCATGTGATATTATATACTTCAAACAACCACACATCCTTCTAAAAGATCCAAAATTACTTAATACCATGCAGTCATCATTCATCATGTAATCCTATACATGATACCATAATAAGCATGGCTAATTCATCTCATAATCAATATCACAAACATAAAGGAAATTTAAAAACTTCATCTTTTCACAAAAAGTTACCAAAAACATCAAATTCTCAAAGGTAACTAACTTGCTTTAAATTCATCATAATCATAAAACTCGTTTCACAAAAAAAAAAAAAACCAACTTCATAAAATCAAACTAAATCAAAATCAATTTTAACTCATTTGGAAATTACCAACTCCCCCTAAAAACTTAGTATCGCATACATCTCTTCCTCTTTTTGGAATCATAAAAAAGGGTAAAAAATAAATTTTTTTTAAGATAACATAAATCCTAAACTTTAGTTCATAAATAAATATCATAAAAATGAATCATGCATTAAAAATCACAAAGGACTACCATTTAGAGTTCCTAGCTTTCTTAAAAATATGAATCATTTTTAAAAATTCCAAACTTTATGTAAAGTTATGAAGGAATCATGTACATATGACCATATAATCAAAAACATCAATTTACACAAATACAACTCTCATTAGATTGATAAAACATTTTCACTCCTAAACACATGTATTTTCAAAATTTAACATATTATATATCAAGGAGTAATATGGAAGGAATGAAAAACACCAGTCCATCAAATTTCAAGAACTAAAAATATGAAACTTCCCCTTTCATAAAAAGGAATTTGAAAAGATGGATTATTCTCCATTTTTCAAAAACAACCTAATGCAAGATTTTCATAAGATTCAATTTATTGAAGGAAATTAAAATCACTAAAAAACATTTATATATTCAAAACATCATGTTCTATAACTGAAATTCTCAACTATTAACAGTAAAAACAATGTTATGATTAAAGAAACCCATCAAATATCATCAACACCCATTTCAAAAATTAAAAAATCAACATTTTCTTCAGATCTTACAAAAATCATGCATTTTTTATGTAAGAGAATTTAACTCTCCCTAACTGAAACCAATTTTCAAGTTTTTAAAAATATCTAAAAGTTCACACGGATAATTTAAACATCATGTCATGAGCTTTTTAAATCATACTGTAGGAGATATGCAATATGCATAATGTCTAAAGAGGATTTTAATGCATTATAAAGCTTTCAAAAATTTTATAAGATTGATATATTAAAATCATCAAGTAATTTTGTAAAAATATTCTATTAAGAGTACCAAATTTTTATTTTAATAAAAGAAAATTTTCACATATGAAAATTTTAATCATATGAGAGGCATGGATGAACAAAATCAAAAGTTATGAACAATGTTTTCAAAAGAGTCCAAAAATCTCTTCATACTTATACAATTTTTAATGCAATGTAAAACCAACATGTCATGCATAAATCATCTAAACCATCAAGAAGCACTCAAGGAGTTTTGACAATTTCATCATATCATTAAAATTGTTCTCAAAACAATCTAGACTCCTTTATTCATGATTCTAAAATATCAATTACAATTTAAATAATCAAATCGTATTTATTTCATGCTATAAATAGGGTCAAGATATACTTCCTTTATCGTATATCACCAAATTTCACTTATTTTATTCCTCTTTGGTTCAACAATGTATCTTGGTGATTTTCCTCTTCTTATGCTCATAGAGATACCCTTGGTAGACCTATGTAACAAAATGAATGTATCTTTGGTACCCAAATAATCTTGGATCCTTGAATGTTAGTGGCATACTTATCATGGCCATATGAAAAAAACATTCATATTCTTCGTCCTATTAAAACAAAATGAGCTACATGTCCATAGTAGCCACATTAAGTGCAAATAAAAGGAGTACATGTTCTATATGTACTTCTATAATCATTTATAAGTCTAAAAGTATTATAAGAACATGGTGGTAAACTTGGCCTAGATTGAGAAAACAATCTTCTATCATTAAATTTTGACAGAGTCTCTAAGGTCTTATCCTTTGACTATACATAAATGCAAGATATCTTTGTCTAGTTTATGGCCTACTAGTAGAAGCATTTTAAACAAATGTCTTGGTTAGGGATTCATCTTCTACGTTCTATCCTTTTATGACAATTTTCTTACTAAATGATGGTCCATTGTAACTAATATATCTTAATCCATATTTATCATTAGTTATCTTTTAAGCACCTAGCATAGTTTCTAACTTTTCATTCCCCTTAGTAAACTTTGCAATGATTCTTTACAGATTCTATTTTTTCCTTAATAAAACATTTTCATTTACTAAACTATCATTATCATTATTTACTGAATCTAGTTCTTGACTAAAATTTTCATTTTCTAATGTATACTTATCTAATAATTTTAAAGATTCCATATATCTCACAAAGCAATTCTTTCTTCTTCTTAGATAATTTTTTTATATGTTCTAGCACTTCTTCATAAGAGTACTCAACATTACATTCATTATCAATATGATGAGAATGAGAAGAAGATACCTTATTGTGTGCCATAAAGCACATGTTTGTCACCTTTTCATTTTTGGAACAGCTTGATTCAGTCAATGTGACCTTCAATGCTTTCTTCTTTGATTCTTTTTTCCTCTTTTCCTTCTTTTCCTTACTATCCTTCTTATCGTCTTCTTTTTAGAGGTATGGGTATTGCAATCCCAAATGATCTTTTTCACTATAATCAAATTGGTTATATTAACTAGTTTATTTTTAAAGAAAGACTTACCTCCCCTTCTATACATTAATGCCTTCCTCCTTAAGTGTATCTTTAGACTATATGTGATAAGATTGAGTTCTTCATTTTTACTTTCATATGAGGATTCTTCAATAAACTTTTCTCTTGCCTTGTAACCTTAAATGTTATAGTCTTACTTTTAGAGATGGCTTATACTTCTTGAGTCTCCTTTAGCCTCATTGCATATGTTAATAATGAGTCAATTAGTTTATCGAGGGGAAGTATATTGAGGTACTTGGCTTCTTGAACACTTTGACTTTAGCTTCACACAATTTTGGTAGGGACCTAAAGATCTTCCTAACAAGCTCAACATTTTATTAGGTCTTATGTAGACCCTTTTAATGCATTAATAATATCGACAAAATGAGCATACATAGTAAAAATATTTTCATTAGGAAATGTGAAAAATTGATATTGGTATGTTAATATATTATCTTTACTCTCCTTAACTTAGTTTGTTCTTACATAGATACTCTATTAAACTCATTTATACTCAAGGTATAATATAAAAGATGCATAACTTTATTATTAAGAGAGATTAGTTTTTTATCTTCACTAGCCTATTCATTTTTTCTTTTATGAATCTTTTGATTTCCTATTATCTTAAAGAGCATAGATGTTTCTTGGGAAACTATCCACCAAATTTGACACTTTTAGACATAAGAAAATACTTCATTCTAGTTTTCTAATATAAGTAATCGTTTCCATCAAAGTAGTGAGCTCTATGTGTATTTTGACCTTCAAAGCTAAATGAGTGGGAAAACATTATTCATGTGTTTTATAATGATCTTTTCTCACAAATTTGCTTAAATTTCATCTACGTGAGACCTATCCTCTAATACCAATTGTTAGTCCTATTCAAAACCTAAGAGGAATGGTGAATTAGGAGGCTTAAAAATTTGCGAAGACAAATTCCTAAGTTCATTATAAAATCAAAACTTTTGTGTAAATAGGTTTGCGGACATAAATAACATTATACGTGATTAATAAATCGATTGCAATAAACATAATTTTACTAATAATTTACTTATATATAAAATAATAATATAAACAAAATTTTCATACAATAATTAAGACAAAAATTAATAGACAACTTATAAAATAAAAGGCAAATGTAAAGAGGATAAGGAATAATGACAATGTCTACTTTCTCTTAGATCTAGTCCTCAACAAACCTTGTCAAGATTTTTCATTAATAATTAGCACAAATATAACGTTAGAAATGACATAAACCTTTTTCTAAGGATCAATGTAAACCTTTTAATACTTTTTATAGCTAAAGGAGAACCTTTCCTCTCAAATAAACTACCTCTCACAAATGAACTTGAAAGAATCTCACTCAAGTTCAATTTAGTGCATTTAAAGGCTCACAAAAACTCAAGATGAATATAAAAAAATGTGCATAAAAATTCACTCTAAAAAAACTTAAAGAACACTTCTCAACAAAAGTTTTTTAATGCTCAAAGAACTTAAATAATCAAATTTTAAACACTTGGATGATAAAAACTAATGTAGAACAACCTATTTATAGGCTTAGAATCTTAAACTATCCATTTATAACCATTTTCCAATGTTCTATAGCATTAAACAGTTGTTATTATTGACAAATAGTCATTGTAGTGTAATTTTCACTCTTTAATGATTATTTTATTGGGCTTCTTTGGTACTGTTGATGCACCACTATTTTAGTCCACTTAATAGTCTACTTCAACATAGGCTTACAACGACTTTGTTGTTTTCCTCAAGAAAGCCATTGAAGTCATTGAAATATGGAACAATTTGTCCAAGATGATTCAAACCAATTTAAGCCTATTATATCATTATAACCTCATTTATAGCTCACACACACACTCAAAAACTTCCCATAGACATTTTTTACTCATCAAGAGGATTATTAAAAATATTTCACATAAAATTCCTCTTGATTATACATTATATGTGCATATTGTAATTTATGAATGTGCCATGCATAAATGAGCCTCGTGAAAACAAAAAAATGAATCAAATGAAATTTATAATAAAAATTACAGGTATTAACCTATAGGAATTCTAATTTTATCTTCCAAAACGCTTGATTCTTAATCAATTCATTATAAGCTCTTTTTTTATTCCAAGACTCCATCTTTAAGTTCTTCTATACTTTATCTTAAGCACCTATCTTTAAAACATAATAAAATGTTATTCTAAATATTATTTTTGTCATCATCGAAATAAGGTGAACCTTTCTTGATTCAACAATAAAGAATTTAATCTTAGTTTTTCAATACAAATAGTCATTATTATCAAATAAGGGTACTTTACTCACATTTTTCCCCTCTTAACTATATGAAATATCAAATGTGTCATGGTGATCTTTGCTCATTATTCTCGTTAAGAAATGATATGTAATGAGTGAGACTAACTTTGATAGCAATTGTTAGTCCTAATGGCCCCAAAGAAGGGGATGAATTAGGAGTTTTAATCTTTTTAAACTTAAACCTTATACCAATTTTATAAGAATGCAATCTATAACCATAATTCAACTTAAGTGTTGATGATATGAATATGCCAAATTCTCATAAGATAAATAGGAAGCAAA
>JAOXYD010096700.1:0-11850 GCA_028565735.1 Pinacopodium congolense | reverse complement strand
TGAGAGTTGGTCTTGAGACTCCTTGTCATGTGTCCTATATTTTCTTCTTGAATAAACACGTAGGGGAGGACTTCCATTATGACCTTGTTTCACAGGTAGTATTCTTATGCAGTCATAAGTGGAAATTGGATGCACAAAAATTCTTTTATAAGCAGATAAGTGAAAATTGGACGAAGAGCAGGTCTTTCTAAAAGATTCTTGTTGGCCGGGCCGGCCATACTTGGGGTACATAAGCTCTATGCTGCTAGGAGATAACGAGGATGCAAGAACTTTGGTATTCTAGGATCGTTGAGCGTAGTTTTATGAACTTTAGCAAATGTGCTAGCCAATGTGCCATTTGGGGTGTATGCTTCATAAATCGTAACCGTGAACATACTTTTACAAGCGGAGTCAGTACAATGTACCTGTAACATCTTCACTTCGGTTGTGTAAAAGGATGATTTTTGAATTCTTGAAGTGAGCTAACAAAAGAAGAATGAGGCCCAGTGAGTAGTTTGGGCTGGTGAGTGCTAACGATTCCATGGACTAAGCCGAATAGTTAGTATGATTCAGATACAGAATTTGCAGGTCTCAAAGGCTTCACGAGCATGCGGAGACGAACAATGATTTAAAAATCACACAAATGTCGAACCAATAATTAAGGAGGTTTAAAGTTCATAGATTTAGTGGATATGAAATTACTATAAAATTTAATATTAAATTAATATAAGACATCGCCTTTTATTAGAGTTTAAATTTTGGTAAAGATAAAAATATAATTTTTTAAAATATATAAAATGATGTATACGCTATAAAAATAAATAAAAATATATTATACAAATTATAATATTAATTTAAAGAAAAATACTGATAAATTTTATAATAATATATAACCCTTTAAAAATATATAATTTAAACAATCATAAAATTTTTGTATTTATATTAACAAACATAAATCATTGTTATATTAAAATTAAATTAATTATAACAAATTTAAAGTTAACTTATATAATTATTAGGTCACGTTAATTGAAACTTACATTAATTTATTTAATAGTTAAAAATAAATTTAATTTGGACAAAAATCAATACTCAACCTCAATATTTTTTTTGAAAAATCAAATAAATTGAATTAATAAAAAGTAAAGGATAACAATGGTTGATGATACTTGGCTCTACCCTTACATGTAACGAAACCGGTTAAAAAAAGCTCTCCATTTAGTACTAAAAGGCTTGTTTGGTATAGTTGTAATTTTAAGTTTTAGTTTTTAACACAAAAATAAAAAAAGATAACATATTAATATAGTATAAAAATCTAAAATAAAATATAAAAATTAATACAAATATATCAAAACTACAACTAAAATTACAGTTCTCACAACGACCCTAATTAAGGCTGACTCCTACCGATATTCAATACTGGACAGACGAAACTTCGAGATGCTTTCACCCTTATGACTCATGATTTGCTTCTTCCTCTATTTTACTAGTCATCTTTATGGCTTGTGGAGTTTTCGTTGTTGTCAGGGTAGTTTGTCTTCTTTGTCACGTAGTTTGTCTTCGTTGTCTTCTTTCTCATTCGACGTCATCGTTCATAGGTCTACGTTATCCTCTGTTCTGCTGGTATTCTACTTGATTTGTGGAGTTTCTGTCGCTAACCCTCATGGAATGGTAACTGTAGGTGAGTGGTTAAGTTGGGATTTCCATGGTCGCTTCGGTAGTTTACCTATGGGCATTTATAGCAAAATCCTATCCTTTCTCTCACTCTCATCTTCAGAATCCCTCAGGACCTTCTTTTCTTCTTCTTCTTCTTCAACCTCTTCTCCTTATCTCAGGCATACTTTCTTTATTTCTTTCACTGCCTAACGCACATTTTAGAGTTCTCATTTTATTTCAAATTAACTACCAAATATGGTGTGATCCGTGCTGGTTTCGCTGGCATCTCCTTCACTTGGCATTTGTTGAAGCTTACTTGTTACTCTCCTTTCTCTTATTTTTCTTCTATGACATTTCCTATTGCCCATCACTTGTTTGTTTGAATGGTGCTTTTGCAACATTGTCCTAAGGAGTCAAATATGAAGATTGACTTATATGATGAGGTTGGCATCAGGGGAGGTGCTTCTGGGGTTTATAGACGTCTCCTTCTATAGTACTCCACCACTCAAACAACAACTTATACCACAAAATTATCATGAAACACAATCTAAATTACAATTATCATAAATCTGTCCTCCATGAACATATATAATCAATATATAGTTCATTCAAATTATAAATTTCACCAAAATTCTTCACTCTAAATAACTAATAAAATAAACATCAATATCTTTAAAACAACAATCATTAGTCGTAATAAGAAATTTGTCTGAACATAGATATTCAATGTAGATTTTGTCTTAGATCTCATTAATATTCAAATAATAATTATCAGTTTCAAAACCTGATTCTACATTACATATAAATATCTATTTTAGAAAACAATATCCACCTATATCAAAGTCAATATATATATACATATATCTCAATCCAAATATAAATCTCAAAAGTAATAACATAACTAAAGTTAACCCACTGAACAAAATATCACACTGTTGGTTCTACTTAACGCTTTAAAATTCAATCACGAATATTGGAGTTATCAGAAATCTCTTGATCCCTTAAAAAAATATAATAATAAGGGATGAACTATCTACTTAGTAAAGGTCACTTAACTGTACCCTTATATTTCAATAAGTTAGTAATTGGATATAGAACAAAAAGATATAATAAAAAAGTATATGTAACACTCAAAATACATAATCAATGTCTAACATCACAAAATAATCAATAAATAAACATAACAACTAATATTATTGTATTTTTACTCACTATTAACTCCAATTAGGCCATATTTCCAATTATTGACTTATTGGGATCCTATTTAATCTAGTAGCCTACATTTAATGGTCTACCGGCTCATTTCATCTTCATCATCTCAATCATCATCAAGTAGATACAACAAATATAATATATATATAAATCGACACAGAGTACTCCTCATTCACTCGAATCTAATACTTTGGTACCACTAGACTATCTAATTATCAGTACAGGGTATTCTCGGAATTCAAGATACTTGTTACCACTATGTATCTAGCGATTAACACAGGGTTTCCTCGAGACTTAGGATGCCCAATATTTGCTCCACGGACAAGTATCTAGCCACATCTCATCCATATCTCAACATCTTATCAATATAAAAAATCATCGAATATAGTTCATCTTAAGTAATCTATTAATCCATCACTATTCTGAACTCAATCCAATATAATCTAATCTGTCTTAATCAATGTTTTAAATTCCGTTCCGTACTGACCGAAAAACGAAACGGAATCTTCTTGTACCGTACCAGATTTAATTACCGGTTGGTACCGGCCTGTACCGACCGGTACCGAAAAAAATAAAATAAAAAAATAAAATTTTTTTTGAAACAAATTTTTTTTTATTAAAAAAAGAGAAAATTTTGTATTTTGACATTTTTAAATTTAAAGTTAAGTTAAAAATTATACAATATAATATATTTATAGACTTTTTTTGCAAATTTTATAAAATTTAAAAATTAATTTATAATTTTAAAAAATTATCCGAAGCGGTACCGGTATTTGCCGGTACCGGTACGGTACCATTTTAAAGATAAATCCGGTACCAGTACCGGTACGGTATTCAAAACCTTGGTCTTAATCTAATCTTAAGTTGTTTTTACTAAAGAAAATTATCAACTCTAATATATTTGAAATCCACAAAAGTAGTGCTCATCATAATATTTAAGACAATGTATAATTATTAACTTCACATTCGATTGAACCATTAGCATGCATTACTAACCTTAAAAGCAGGTACCAATAAATAATAATTTAATTTGTATTTACTTTATCATTTAATTATTTAATTATGATTAAAAAACTCGCATATCTAAAAAATATGTATTTTAGTCATATTTCATATAAATTATATATAACATGCAATTCTAAGAAATTATAATCAAAATATGCATGTAACATATAACTATAAAGGTCTAGTTTAAGTTAACCTTACCTGATTTTCTAAAATAATTATTTCAATAGGTCTAATATACTTTTCAACTTATCTTCAGGATCTAATTATTTATAAAAATCCTATTAGATTAATTTTAAGAACATATTTACCAAATTTACACTTAATAAACCAAATCATCCCTTTTTACACAAAATTTCTAAATATTAAAATACATTTTGCTTCATTTATCTCCATAATTACTAGAATTCCATTAACATTTATTAAAATTCCTTTTTCCCTTTAATATCCTTTAAAATATCAAAATTATCCAACTTTTTCTTCTTTTTTCTTAATTTAACCCTAGCTTTTCCTTAAAATGCCAAAATATCCCCCTCTACTCATCTTTTCCATTTTATTTCCTCAATTACCTTTAATCTTTTTCCATAATTCCTATAATGTCCTTAAAATTCCCTTTTTCTGTCTTATCTTTACAGAATTATAAATTACTCAATTCCCTAAAATACCCTCAATCTTTCTTAATTTTACAAATCTACCATCATCTTTATCCTTTTCCCACTCCTTCTCTAACTCACGACTCTCTCCAGAGTTTTTTTTTCTGCTTCTTTCTTTTTCTTCTTTTCTTTCTTTCTTCTCTCATTTTCTTTCCTCGCTTCTCAAGTCTTTATTCTTCTATTTTCTTTCCAACTTTCGATACTTTCACTCCATTTCCTTTAAATTGCATCTCCCAATTTTTTTTCTCATTCATTCCATCTAATTTCAATAACAAAATTTACTTACAGAGTGCATTCTAATCGATGTACCCAATCTTGAAATTAGCACTCTTGTCTCCTTTCTAACTCTTACATCTAGTTTCGCAAGTTTTTTTCTACTCTTTTCCAGTCCTGTTATCTTGTTCCGTCCACCATTGTTCCTTGGTTCCACATAATTGATGTTCTGATACCAATTTATAATGCAGTTTAATGTGTTTGGGGATTGTTTTTAGAGTAATTGAGAATTTAGGTACAATTAAAAGAAGAAGAAATCAAGAAATTTTGAGAGAAGATACAAAGAAGAAGCTAGAATCATCATTCAATAACTGTCATGAACAACTATAGTTTCTTATAACAATTTCTTGTAATGACTTCATTTGCTATTGAAGCATAACTAGTATTATGCTTACACATGTATTCTGTTGAGCTCTACTGTGTTTGATGATTCCTCTACTGTACATGGACAAATGGACGATCCAGTTCTCTCTCTCTTTTCCAGTTATCTCCACTCAATTTCCATGGTCCTTTTTCAAGGCTAACAAGCATGATCCACTCAAATCTTCTCTTCATTTTTTCTCCCTTCAGCCTAGCCTTTCAATTTGTTCAGATAAATGAACAACCTTAACAGATAGTGTTTCAATCCCACTATGGGATCTCCTAGCCTTTTAATTTGTTCAGATAAATGAACAACCTCAACAGATATTGTTTCAATCCCACTATGGGATCTACTTTTGCTCTGATTGCACCAAAAAAATGAAAGCTTGATTATGCATATATTTGATGTTGTGCTGTGCTCTTTCTTTCTGATTTTGCTGCATTCATAACAGAGCAATTTTAATGACAACATTACAGATTATATATAAACTTGCAGAATTTGTTTCCGTAGTAATCCGTCGACCTTCAATTAAGTTAAAAATGCAGCAGCGTGTGATGGCCGGAGAGCACAACCTAAGTTGAGTACTTCAAGTTTGTGCATGCCTTTGCATAAGCACTCTTGGACGCATAAACTTGATGCTTTTGGCACACAAGAAAACACTCGCTTGGCACCATTTCCATGAAATTTGAAGTTTTTGATTAAAGATGAACCAAGAGCCTTCAAATGCCATTGAATACCATAGCAGAGTTTGACTTCTTTCTCCATTATGCTGCTAAGCATTCTTTAAACTGCAAAAACCTACAGGAAGCTATTGAAACTACTGTACCTTCTTTAAGGCAGTCATTATACTTTCAGGTTTCCAGAGCAATCTCCTTCAGTCGATTGATATCATTTAGGTACCTAGTTGAGTTGTATTCTTGCACGTCCAAGAGCTCTTCTGAATAAGTTCTTTGAAAGGCCCGCCTTTGACATTGTTTTGCACACTCAACGGCAGACTCATCACCTCTTAGTAGTATCACGACCTGCAAAATAGTATATCTTTTTGAACTTCAAATTCTGTATTTGCAACTTAGCATCTCTTCAATGCCTGAATATAGCTACTACTAAGTACCCCAAGGAACAACTGCAAATAATCTTCTCATTAGAAAAAAGAACAGATCAAAAGGATTAACATCCTTGAAGGGTACAATCCACTCCCATAAAGCAGAGAAAAACAGAGTCGTTAAGGAGCAAACAAGCTCTGGTATCGCTCAGTTCCTAGCAATACTAAATGCAGTGGCCTATATTAAATGTGAAAATTATGATACTTGCACATATTGCATAGGCCTTTTATTGTCCATAGTTGACAGAGAAACCTAGCCTGTACGTAAAAATTTAAGGAGACTAAATTATGATTCTGACTCTTTTTAGAAAACATACCTCCTACTCATTATCCTGTACTCAGCACATCACAATGCCATAAAGTCATTATCTTACAGGAATGGTACCAAAATGGACATGGTGATATTAACTGTACCTATTTCTGTCTAACACCATCCTTTTCTTAGGGTTCCCATTAGGTCCTGAAGTAGACTTGACTGTAGGGCTCGTTTACTGGTGAGTAGTGAAGTTGTCAGGAAATGTCACGTGCTCACCTGATTCATACGAGGACGTAGGATGGGTGACTGTTTGACACACAAAGACGCTGTTAAAACCACTCGATCAATTTCTTCAGGATCATAGTTATCACCAAGAGAAGGATCCACAAGCTCCTTAATATTATTGTCATCAAGCAAAGGCTTAGCCTGAAAATGAGGAGGAAAAAAAAAAGGAGTAGAGATTTGATTCATGGCTAGCTATTTGCATATCCTTCGTGATGACACATTGAATGTGTGACAAAATGAAGTTACCCATATAAGCACGCTTTGCTGCAGGTTATCCACGGCTGGATGTCCTGTTATGAGTTCCAAAAGTATAATTCCAAATGCATATACGTCTGTTTTCTCATCAACTATTCCATGCATGAAGTATTCGGGTGCAAAATAGCTGCAAGTGCAAATACAGTCTAACTTGAAGTCATGAGCTACATATTAACTTTAAACTGACGAGTTTGAAGCCTACAAACCCAAATGTCCCTTCAAACTTTGATACACTGTGGTGAGTCCAATGTCTGGGAAGCCATTTTGCAAGTCCAAAATCACAAATCTGAATGCAATTACAAATGAATCAATGACTCAAAGACTCCATACATCTGCACGAGCCATCTAATGGTCCATAGAACAAGGAATGGATTACTGAGAATGAATTACTACTGGCATTTAATTGAAACCCATAAATGTGAACAATTCGAACAAGTTACTGTCATACAAACCAGTACAAACAAGCAGTAAGGAAGTTGAAAGAGGAAAACAGGTCAACAAGTGACACAATACAAAATTCAAATCAAATAATTGACACAATCTTGGATTTCACTTGAAAATAAAAGTAGAAAGGTAATGCATCGAGCGCAAGTTGAGTTTTAATAATTACTAACATTCACGAAAAGAAAGAAACTACCATTTGTTACAGCTAAAGATTATGAAGAGTCACAAAGCCAAGTGTTTTCTGCTCTGTCCTTCAAAATGTACATATTGCAAGGCTTATACCGTGGCTCCATATTGCGTCACACAATGACTAAAACTGCCACCAAGATATATATATATATATATATATTTCCTACTATTAAATTGACATGCAATATTCATTCAGGAATTAAATATTTGCAATATACTAGATATATTTGCAGGCAATGTCTAAAATTTCCATGGCATGATTAAGCTCTTCCACAATCCCTTTTGACAACTGTGGAACCTTGGATGCTTGTGATCTCTTGAGATGGTCATCCCACTAACAACTATGCCTTTGTCATAGTATGACCTCGCATCTTGCAATTTAATGTCTCCATCAGACAGTGATGTACTGAACATAAATGAAAGTTTTGGCAATCTAACTGCCAATGGAAATTAGTTTTTCTGGTTCATTAATTGGTCACATTTTATTCATGAATTGACTTGGATTAATATTAGTTTGGATAAAGCAAAATAAGTCACTCTCATCAAAACAGGATGTCCGTGCCTAACTTCCCAAGTATTGTCCCATGCCATAGGCTAATTTCCTCGAGTTTTACTCTTAACAACTCCTACGTTACAAGGAAAAAGACTAGCCAGGTTTGCAAAGTATATGATCTGCTACCAAACTGACTGCAGAAACAATTTAATTTTGCTTCCTGCTCTTCAATAGTCAAGTGATAAACATAAAAATCTTTCAAGTCAAAGATATACAAGCATTCACTCCATATCAACCAATTTTTCCACTTATTTTTCCTTCCCTGATGAAACACATGTAATCAGTTATTAAGTTTTTAGCACTGCAGTTACATTTCCCTGAGGAGAAAATTTATCTATATGCTACCTTTTGATGCAGCTGTCTATGAAATTTATGCTTCAGGATTCCAAAGCCTAAATGATGAAATGGTCATATTATAATATCAATTGCCTATCCCTGACATCACCAGCCCCAGGTTCTCCCTAGGCTGGTAGATTGATGGTTCCAGAATCTAGAATAAATGAGAAAAGGATATCTTGACTCGCCGCAAATCAAAGCAGTTACTGCTTTAGAGTAAATATACTTGGAATATTTGAAACTTTACATTGCTTCATTAGAGCAATTGATGTACGATTCTAGTAACTGGAGATTGTATCCATAAAAAGTTCATAAAGTGGCATATTCAAGGAATAAGAAAATATATTGTTTCCTGTATAAGCTAAGCAGCAGGAAGATAAGTAATGGTTGCTTATAAGGGGTTACAAATTTTCGTAATAAGTATGGAGGGCAGAAGTTTCACATATCAAGTTCACAATGAAATGACTAGACACCAGAGCTTGCATAGCTAGAAATTGCACAGGAGCTACAGAAGAAAAATTTTCAGCTATTGTTTATGTTTTATTATTTAATGCTCAGTACAAATTAAAAGATACCTGAGGCTCAAAATCCTCCGTCAATAGAATATTATCAGCCTTCATATCTCTATGAATGATTCGCTTTTGACAATGCTCATGAAGATATAGAAGTCCATCGGCTATTCCCAGAGCAATTTTATACCTCGTACTCCAATCAAGCTGTATTTCTGAACCTGGTAATGTTATTCACAACAAATCCAAGTCACTGCCAAATTAAAGAAATATTCACATCTCAAGTTGAAAAATGACAACCCAGGAACAAACCATGAAGAACAGATCCTAGATTCCCAAGTGGAGACAACTCAAAAATAAGGTACATTCCTCCATCAACGCAGAACCCAAGCAACTTAGCTGTATTAGGATGATCAACATGAGCTATGATGCCAAGCTCAGATAGGAAGCCTGCTGTCATTTCATCTGCATCACCTTTTGTCAGTCTCTTAATTGCTACCAGCTTTCCATCTCCCAAGTGACCTTTGAAAACCTCAGCATAACCACCCTTTCCAATTATATTTTCTGCAACCAAATCAGTTGAACCACCATATTAATCAATAATCACTCATCCACAAGCTGAGTGGTTGCAGCATCAGAGTAGCACGCAAATTTTAGAGTAAGAGAGAACTGGTTTGTAGACAATTAACACACCATGGCTGAATTTGTTGGTTGCAGCTTCGAGCTCAGCAAAGGAGAAACTTCCCAGTGAAGACTTGAATTGGTAAAATTCTCTCAGTGCTGGGTTTTCCCTTGTGCTTCTGCTCTTTCGTCTTGACATACTTGGCACAGGAAGAGGAGCGAAGGAGGCTAAGCGTTTTACTGATTTCCTTTTCCATAATTTAAAGAACTTAGTCCAGTTAGAATATGTACTCGAATTTGATTGATGAACTGATTCTTTGATGCTGTTCTCCGGTGACACCGAATTAAAATCCGGGTTTCTTAGGCAAGCTTCTATAACTCCCTTGAGAGATGATCCATCTTGTGTCTCCTTCTCTATATCCAAATTTCTCAGGTCTGCAAAACATTTTATAGAAAAATAATCTAAGTCCGTGCACGCAAACACAGCACATTAATGTGGATATGAAGGTCAACATCAACATGAATACCATAGGCAGAAGCAGAAGCAGAAAACTTCAGACTTTGTTTCTTCTGCTTGGTTGTAACCTTTGCTTCTTGTTTTCCCTCAGACAGTACGTTGTAATCGTCCCTGGATCAGAGAACAGTTTGCATAAAATATGAAAATGCATGGTATATTGATGCGTTGTTTATCATCAGAAAATTTAGAAAATCAGTGTGTGAGTTGGGAGTCTGATTTCATGATTGTTTCCGCAAATGTATTCTGAGGCAAGTAAAGGTTTCTATTCCCAACATAGGACCGCTTGCTGTCGGGTAAAACCGCAAGCTAGTGCTTCTGATGTCCCGAGAATTCACTATCCGGTATGTAAAAAGGGTTCTAACTGAGTTTTCTTGGAAGAACTGATGCAGCGTATATAGTGTGATTGTGCTAGATCAGAGGTTATTCAAAACTCTTTAGAGAACATTAACAAAATTCAAATTTCATAATTTTTGAAATAATGTTTGTTACAGGAAACTGAAGATGACAGTGGAGAAGTAAATAAGTAAACGTCGTCGAGCAAGGGCTCTATGACAGCGTTCCATGAAGCAAGGGAACTTTATAAAAAAACGCAACATGTTAATACGCTGTTAATACCAAATATAGTCATTAATATTACAACATAAGTGGACAGATATAAGAGGATAAGAGCTCTATATACCGTTGTAACCACTCGAATTGGGTTTTTCAAGCAATACAACAATCAAATTGTCTCTCTTAATTCTATTTTTCTTCTCTCTCACCCTCTCTTCCTGCGAATCTTTCTTTCTCAAATTTTCTCTGCAACAGATTTGGTATCAAAGCTTCCTGCTCTTGACGACCTACCCAATGGTAGAAGGAACATTAGGTGAAGAATGGCGGCGAATCAACGAAAGTTTGAAGGTTCTGTCGGACAATCAGGCAAGAAAAGAGAAACTGTTATTGGATGGATAGAATCGAGCGGAGTGACAAGAAAAAGAACTAGGGGAGCTGCGCGCTATGTTTCATTAGCTAATGCAGTCATGGAAAGGGACTAAGGAAGCGGGGGCCATAGGAACATGTCTCCCCTTCGACGAGATCGTATCTGCAGTGACCCATATATAGTTCCGACGAGGTTCAGCAAAATTGATTTCCCAATCTTCGATGGTACTAGAGTGAAGGTGTGGATCTATAAATGCGAGCAGTTCTTCACACTGGACCATACCTTGGACCACTTGCGAGTAGGAATTGCAGTGATGCACCTCGAAGGACCAGCTCAAGAATGGTACTAGTTGGTAGGCCGAAACAGAGCTAAGGGAGAGCAGTTGGCATGGGAAACCCTGTTCGAGTTACTGAGATAACGGTTCAACAAAGAATTGTTCAAGGACCCTGAGGGTGATTTCGAGAACCTGCATCAAGAAGGGATAGTGTAGGATTACTGTGCCCAATTTGGCAGGTACTCAAACAAGCTCTCTCTTATAAAGGATTACCTAATCGGACTTTTTCCTCCAAGGATTGCGGCCCGAATTGGAGGTAACGGTGAAGCTCATGGAAACACGAACCCTTCAACAGGCTAACGAGGAAGCAAGCGGCTTTGTTGACGATTCACTCCACCACATTACCAGGTAAAATAACTACTAAGCCAGTCGTAGGGGGAGGACTGACCAC
>JAOXYD010096679.1:0-11850 GCA_028565735.1 Pinacopodium congolense | reverse complement strand
GTGCCTAAGTTTTAATTAAATTTATATAAGAATCATGATAACAATACCACAAGACACAACTAGGCAAGTGTACCTATTATAGTGCAATATAGATAATATGATTCCAGGGTCAAATCCACAAGTACTACTATTATTAGTGGTTGCCTATCTAAAATATCTAACTTAATAAGATGCAAAAAGATTGATTTGTTTGATAATGAAATTTTAATTAAAAAATAAAAGTCAATTACTTAACCAAATTCACAAAAGATAACAATAATGATGAAGCTAGGATTCAAGTGATTAATGCCTCTAGAATATGCATGTATTCATCATTCGTCTTGGTTTAACTTAATTTTAGGATTTGTTATACCATAGATTCCCTAATGAAAATCACAATCACTCTCAAGTTATGCAATCCTATTCAAGTTAATAAATTAAGAGAAAGTTCTCTTTATGCCAACTATTTATTGAATGCATTATGTCATTCTGTGGAACCTATTATTAAACTCACACCTAACCTGGACATCTTAAGTAAGCTTTTCTTTAGGACTCCATGCAAGATGTATTATTTTTAGAGTGATTCTAAAGTATACGATGATTGGATCTTTCAATCAAACATATGTAATGTGCTCGCAATCAAACATATACAAATCAAAGCATTGATATTGACATTTACGTTAGTATAACATTTGATAAACAATGTCGTCGAAATCCATAAACAATCATAATATAAAATCTAGAAATTCAGAATCAAATTAAGAAAAAATAAATACTACATCTTAGAGTTTATGAAAACCCACATCCTAATGAAAAGTTGGTTCCTAATCATAGTTTGAATCACAAAAAAAATCAACAAGAGAAAGAGGAAGAAAGGCTCATATTGATTCAATCTTGCTTCTTGAATCCCTAATGATGGCTTATATGAATTCCTTGTCTTGAATCTTCAATTCTTGTGTTTAAAATCCTTTTTTTCCTTCAAAATTGAGTAGAGATCCTTTAGAGATTGCTGGACCCATAGCCACAAGGATATCATGTGCATGGGTCTAGGACGTGGGTCCTAGTCCTCACCGTAAGTCTCCTAACAGCTTCTGCCTTTCTTCACTTTTTCTGCTCCAACTTCTTTTGTACACTTCCAATAGCCATGAAATTTGATATAAAGGCTCTTCATATGATGATCTCACACCCTCGTAAAATTTCATACTAATTTAAGCTCAAGACATATGCCTAATACTTCATCAAAATCACCTGTATCAAAATTGATGCTTGTTATAACTTATCTTGTTCTTCTCTTGATATATCCTTCATGACCTATCATATGGCTTTGGAAAATGGTGTGGAGCTTCTAGTCCTCAATGCTCTAAGTCCTTAAATTGATTCCACACATCTTCTAGTTCCAAAAGTGCCTCAAAATGCTCACTAAATCCTACAAAATACAAAAAATCATCCAAAACAACTTCAATAGCGTCTTTTTCATAAATAAACCCAATACACATTTAAATCATATGCAAATATCCCTAAAACCTTAGATAATCATTACAAAAACATGCTTAAAATATGTATAAATAAGGTGATATCAATGATATGCATCAAAATCAAAAACATTTTCCACAAATTATATAGTATCAAGGAAAAAAAATGATAGAATGATAAGCTATAGGATATGATACACAAGTGTGATAATAGCTAGACATAAGTGTGATAATATCTATCCCTCCAGTACACTTCAAATTGAACATTGTCTTTAATATTCAATAAAGCAATAACAAAGCACAAAAAGTAAGAGATAGGAAAGGGATACACTCATATAATAATATAATTTGAATATTTCTCCATTGAAGTGCATAAAAGACGTGTTATAACAACTGAAACTCTACAAAGAGAAAATCAAAGCACTAAAGACAAGATAAATAATAACTATGTTCTACTATAGGAAATATGATCAAAGTACATCAGGGAGCACAAAATGGAATCAAAATAAAAGCACATCAAACTAATGAAAACATACTAAAAGCACACTAAACGTAGGCATAATTAAACTATCTTATTTCTACAGTTGATCTCCTAACAAGCATTTCTTTAAGGTCTTTTATCTGAAACTTAGTATCATATAATCTTAAGCCTCTTACCATGTCTAACATCTAGCTTATCATCCTTATTTGTCTTATAATAATAGGAAATAGCCCAACAGTTCCTATATTACCAAATTAATTCTTCGCATTTTGATTCTCACCATCGATGGAACACCATTCATGACTCTTTTGTTTGACAAAGTACCATGGTAAAAACTCTTGAATTGTAGCTCCTAGCCTATAGTTGAAAGCTATAACAACAAGTAATTCAATAGCCTTATATGCTTTCTCGAACTCAATAGTTTCCTTAACATTCTCATTTTTCTTGAAAACCTTATCATGATTTTGAATTTTAATAACCCTGATAACATGCTCCTTAATTTAAGGCTGATTACTACCATTGATTAAGTCAATGACATTAAACTCAGCCACTTGTTTATTAATCACAAATTCAACGCCCTTTCATCACTTTCTAAAACTTCCTCACACTTCTTAATGTCTTCATTTTCTAAAACTTTTTTATCATCCCTAAATTCTACAATTTTCACAGCTTATTCTTCACAATCAATTGAAATTTCTTCCTCATCACTATCTATGTTAAAAGATTCTAACCCACTTTGCTTTAATTCACCAGTTCATAGAGTACAGTCAAATTATTTAATTTTATTAAATTCATTAACATCTCTTTCCAATTGGGATAAGAAGCTTCCAATTCTTGAATGTGTTGGTTTCTAAATATATGCTCATTTAATTGAGATATATTAGCAAATGGGACACACAATTTCTAAAGAAATTTGAGAATCTCCTAAATTGCTCATTTAACCGTTAAGGGTATAGAATCCTAGGTTTGAAAGGTTAGATGTTTAGGTCAATAAATAACCTAGGTAGATCTTCATCACTTTCAACTCCTCTCTCTTCCTTCCTATTCTCTATCACTTCCTCTTCACTTTTTGTTGCACCTACATGCTCTACATCTTCACCACTCCTTATAGTGATGGCCAAATATGTTCCCTAGGAGTAGGTTTAGGCATGGGAGGTAAGTAACAGTGTGATTGCTCTTGAAAAAGACTTGCTAGGTGACTTAGTTGATTGCCTAGATTTCTAAATGAGGCTTCTTGACTTTTCATTATTGCCTTAAGACTTTATATCCTATAATCTTAACCTTACATTCCTAACCCCTAGTTATGGATAAGTTTTAACACGATTTTCTTAAAACTAGACTTTTATTATGAAGGTTGATCAGGGGGTGGATTTTGTCAAAGGTTAACATATGGAAATTAGAAGTTTTGATTATTTCTCCATGAGAAATTAAGGTAGTTATCATAACAAGGAGTGTAAGCGTCAGCTCTTTTCCTAATGAAGTGATATTGGTCTCATGTAGGATCATAGGTCAAAGAATTTCCTACTTGACAATCTATAGAAGAATGGAAGGTACTACCACAATAGTCACACATAACTGGATCTTTGAATGTAATGCTACAACTTATTTCCCTATACCTTCTGGCTTCTTACTAAGTACTTCCAATTGAGTTGTTAAAGCTATGGTATCATTAATTGCATGAGCTTCTAATGGTTACACTTAGAATTGTATTGCAAGCTATTAGTTTACATGTCCTCAATCAAACTATATACTTCACTTAGGTTTTTCTTATCAAGTTACCTCCATCAACAACAACTATGTTATTATAAGTGGAAGGTATGAGCTCAATGTAAAAAATGTGTACTTTCTCATATATACTAAACCTATGCATAGGACATTCAATAAGCATCCCTGTAAATCTCTTTCAAGAAGTATCATATAGATTTTCACTCTCATATTGCTCAAACAAGGGAATCATGTTGTGCAATTTTGATATCTTAGTGGGGGTGGGGGAGAATTTAGCTAGGAAAAGATTCACAAGATCATTCCAAGTAGTGATGGAACCAGATGGGTAAGTATTCAACCAAGTTTTAGCTTTATCTCTCAAGGAAAAAATGGAATAGCTTAGGTTTAATTGCATTATCTAAAATCCTATGGCTTTTAAAGAGATCACAAATATTTATGGAATTTCATAAATGATCATTTAGATTCTCTAAGGATGAACCACTAAATTGTGAAGACATAATCATGGAAATGATCCTATATGGAATCGCAAAGTTGTTAACATATATTTTAGGCCTTGCAATGTTAACCATAGATCTACACCTATTTGGCACCTTTTATTCCATCATTATTGGTTCTCTATATGCTTCATGAGGTTGTACTAATAAATTCTCCTAATGTTCCATTTTTAATTATGACTTAATCCTCACTAAGTTTTCTATAAAGGATATGCACAAACTTTAGTTCAAGTCAAATGAAAGAAATAACTAAATAAAATGGTATCAAAACAAACAAGAAAGAAAAATCAAAGAAAAAGCAATATAAACAATATATACAAACTCTAGAGTAATTGACACCGATATATTCCTAGTATCACTAGTGATTTATCCCTAATAATGACGCTAAAAACTTGTTGACTTATCCAAAATTAAACTAGATTTCAATCTTTAAACACGCAATTTCAACACTAAAATTAAAACCAATTTAATGCATGTATACCGATCAACAAGTAATATAGTAGATGAAAAATCATTTTGAATTATTGATCCCACAAGGAAAAATACAACAAGTACTAAAACCCTCAAATTACAGTTATCTAAAGAAGTCCCAATGATTGAATTATGAAATTAAACTACTAAAATAACTAAAAGCTTCCAATCAATGTAATAGATATCAAGAATGAAAATAAGGATTTCCAAATTGAATTAATTAGCTAAGGTTCAGATTTTCAATGATGCAATTTAGTTTCTAAAATTTGTGATGTCTGATCTCAGGCATCTTCATGAAATTAAGACCAAGCTATGGTCAAGTCAGTGCCTTATGTCTATTGGTCTTGTCCTATGCTTTAATCCACCTATAGACTAAGGTAATAGGCATAAATATCAAGAAGTCTAATCTGGTCATGCAATGATTTAAAGATCAAGGTAATATTAGCACCCTTATGATTAATTAGAATTTGTTCATGCAATGATTTAAATCACATTCTTTATTAATTGTTCCAATAATTAAGGTAGAAGGTATCGAATCTCTAATGTCTTTATTCTAAGTGATCTAGTTAGAACAAGCATTAAGCCCTCAAATAAACAAAGATCAGATCATAAGCATGTATAAGAACTTAATTAAATCATTTAGTGACCTTACCTTAACTAAAAATAATATAAAAAACACATTTAAATCAAAAAATAATATGAATAGAACTTAAGCAACATGCTCTTGAATTAATTCAAATAAATTGAAAGATACAATGAAATAAAAAAAAATTAGAAAGCATCAAATTAAGCTCCAAAGAGTTTCCTAGCTTTGAATCATATGCTCTAACTCTTACATTCCTTAAAAACAAGCTTGAATCTCCAAAACAAAAATTGAAAATCAAAAGAAAGAGAAAAACCTAAGCTAGAGAGAGAATCTAAAACTCTCGAAAAATTGTTGATTTTTACTTCTTAAAACTTGTTTCTTTTTTAATCTCTTAGGCTATTTCTATATATTGAGAGGATGTCTACTGTAACTTGGTGTAAGTGGGATGTAAATTTATTCTAATTTTGTGAAGAATCAGTTGGAATATGGGTTTACGTAGTTTAACATCACTTAAAGTCCATCGCCAATGGCCCTATTTATACCAACCATTCATCTCCTAAAATCAAATACTTCAATGGGTGTTTGAGGGGGATTAATGGTGGTTAAGGCCCAACCACCATTTAACTCCTGAAATAGCTTCGTCTTTGATTCTTTTTGCTCGATTCCTTAATATTCCACTTCAACCTAAAAATTACACATTTAAAAACATAAATTGAAAATCTAATCACTAAAATAGAGGTAAATGAACATCAAATAACAGTTGAAATCACATCAACTTAGGAACCTAGCAATCTCCTTTGCATTAGTTAGAATCATTAGGTTAATTTAGTGTTTTTAATTTGATCTATCAATCAATTTGGATTCTCTAGATAATTATAATCTAAATGACTTAGTACTTATAGTTTGACTATCCACAGGAATGATAATTCAAACTTAACTAAATTCATAATATTACTTATTGACTGGTGCACTTATTGATAAATTTGTCTTGATTTTAGCGTTAAATTTGTCTGTTAAAAGATTGAATTTGATTTAATTTAGTTAACATAGACTAACCATAACAAGAGTGTAATTTACCATTATATATTTGATTGTATGAAAACTATGTTTATGAATGTTTATGATTTAATTTGTTCTTTTATCCTCTAATATCACATGTTTTTTCATCATCAATAAGGGTGAGATTGTTAAACTAAAGAAGGTTATAATCTTAGTTTTGATAATAACAAAACATAAATTTTACTAATGATTTGAATTTATAATGGAAAGTTTAAAATATAGGTGCATTTGGAAAAAAAATTTAAGAAGAAAAGTTTAGACTTGGCGGTCATATTTGAAAGAAAATGAGGAACAAGCATTATGGAAACTACAAGATTATCCTTTTTCCATTTTAAGCTTATGTGTAAGGTTTACTTGAAGCTAAAATATTCTAAGGCCTCAAAACTTGCATCCATGCATTTGATAAGATTTAAAAATGCATAAATTTTTCTTTTAATAAATTAAATTTTTAGTTTTGTCACTTGAATCAATGTAGCAATTGAAACAAAATTTTAAATGTGCTTATAAACTTTCTTTAAGTTAAACTTGATGTTGGGGCAACATTTATAAATTTTTGAAAGTGTTTTGGTCATGTTTTGAATTATTGTTTTAGGTCATTAACAGTAGGTATCAACATGGGGTATGCACCACCATTGTTGTCATGTAAAATAACCATTGTAGTCCCTATACTAGGCATTATTAGTGGTTATGCTTGAAACACAATGATGCCTAATGAAACTAGCATTGAACATACTATTAAACAAAAACTTCCTTTCATAGACAAATTTCATTGAATGCACCTCTCCAGCATCTAGAAAATCTATCCAATAGATCTTTGACATCCTAAACCATATTTATAACCCTTCCAAGCCGTCTGAATTGATCAAGAAACAAGTTTTAGTGAGCTTTAGAGAAAATAAAAAAATCATCACAAAAACACAAAATTTTAATGCTTTAGTATGTTCATCCTATTCTACCTTATTATTTCTTATTTTAGACACAGTTTTTTGTTTCCAAACTCTTGTACTTTGTCTCTATAATCTTTCTAAAGGGTTTAATTCGTGTGTTTATTACTGGTTATTATATTTATGTAAGGGTTGAGCATAGAATACTTATTGTCATTCAAGTTCTTCATGCATCTTATATGTATCTTATTTAATCTTTTGTCCTCACTTTTGTGCTTTAAATTTATTATTATTTAATTCTTTAAGGTCCCAGTGGTGTCCTAAGTCATTGGTTATCACCTAATTACACTTTTTATTTTAGTTTTTGAATTTACAATGTGTTATATACAAAGTTGTCAAGTATTAGTACTTATAATTATTCAATCCTATTTCTTCAATTTCTAGTTAAGTTTTTGAGTGTTTAAATCATTCTTTTCTATTTGATCAAGCCTCTAAGATTTACTATCATGTCTATCTTGGTCAAATTACACTTCTGGTTAAGTCTCTTAGCATAAAACATCATAAACATCAAAGTGTTTGAATTTCCATATTTTTGTAGTGCTTAAATCTTTATCTTTATTATTAAAAATAATATTTCTGGATTTCCAAATCATCATATTCTATTTTATTTAAAGTTCAAAAAAGGCTTATTGATCATTTATCTCATTTTTTAACATATATAAGAGGTCCTAGTTTATTATACTTTAAGTGAAACACCTCTATATTTTAGTTACTATTAAAGGGACTTTCATTTTTTTATTAGTCATTTAATATTATAAAGCCTTCTCTTTACCTTAAAAATATTTGTCAAAGGTTGCTCTTCACCTTTTAAAAAGAATATTTTGATTTGTAAGGGCCACTCTTCACCTAATGAAGAAGAATGTAAGTTGTTACATTATGATAGTGCAAAATCCAACATCAAGTGTGTTGGAAGAGGAATAGGGAATTGTTTATGCCGAACCCTTATAAATTTCAATGTCTCCTCTCTTCTTTAATCACTTTAAGTTACTGTTGAATGCATTATTTACTTAATCTTATATCCTTGTAAATTTTAATAGTGATTAGTTGTTTAATTGTATCATTAATTAGCATTTATAATATAGTTAATTGTGAAATTGATTCATCTTTACATAATTGAAAATTGAGTTATTGTTTCATATTTATATTGTGTTATATTGCTTATATCACTTGCATATCACTTTTTTGTAATTTCGGTTTACGAAGTTCACATAATTTGAATTGGTTTAAAGTAGTTTAAAATCCGTATTAGGAATAGTTTTTAGAACACTCAATTCACCCTCCTTTTGAGTGCTTTTATGACTTACAATCATATTTATAATGGTGGAGCATGGCTTTTCTTTATCTTATCTCTGGTTCTTTCATTTTCTTTTTTATGGTTTTATGTTTCCTGTAACAATGTCTCTTGTACACTTTAACAGCTTCCTAACCGTCAAATATCATTATATGGGTATATTCTTATTAGTTCTTCCCTTATATTCTGCTTTTTCTTTTTTTTTTCAATTTTTGAGCATTAGGGACAATGTTTCATTTAAGTATAGAAGAGAGACTATCTTATTATCCCATTTGTGTTTATCTTGTCCTAAGCTTATCATTTTATCTTTTCTTTCTTAATAGTATATAATTTATGGAAATTCTTCTTTCTTTGAGAGCATATTATTTAAGTCATTCCTTTTGATTGTGATTTCTCTAATGATTTGAGATGTAATATGATTAATCATGAACTTTAATGACCAAGTGTTTTTAAATTGCTTCATATCTTTAGAAAATAGATGCCTGATAATCATTATGATTTTTTATGTTAAAAATCCATATTGATAAGTGATTTATGACTTTTTTAAAACATTTGTATCATATTGTTTAAGTTACAAACAAAAAAATGAAATTGAAAAAAATCTAAATAAGTGTGTATTAAATTCATTTCGCTGGCTATGAACCTATAGAAAGTTTGATCTTAAAGAGTAATGTTAGTAATCAGTTGATGTGATGTAACTTAGTTAAGTAATTAAGGGTATTCATGATAAGGTGTTCACTTTTGTGTAAAAATACTAAGTGACTTCTCATCCAAACCTCCATAACTCACATTTTAGTTTATGTTTCTTAAAATTAGTAAAAGATGTCGATTTGTTTAAGAATTTATACATTTTACTTTATGTATATTCATTTTACATATAGAAATGAATTGTGTGATTTATGTTAAAGTATGAAAGAGGTATGAAGTGATTTAAATGTATTTGTGATATAATTTGATTAATTAATTATATAGTATCTTGATTAATCATTTTGATTGAATGATTAAGTAAGAAATTTTAATGGTTATATTTGATAAGTTTGACATTTGTCCTATGATTATATTCTATTTGAGATTGGATGATGCATTGATTTGCTTGAGAACAAGCAAATAATTAAGTGTGGGGGAATTGATATAGGTATAGTTTATAATTTTTTTAAATATAATTTGATGTGTAATTACCCCTATTTTGATGTTAAAATATCCAATTTATGTTTGTTAATGTTTAATTTGCAAGTAGATATATGATGAATTATGTACAAATAATCAAGTTAGAAGCTTTTATCATGAGATCAATGCCCTTTTTTAATTACATCGTTGATGTCTACTATACAAACCACCGTTGATGCTACAGTAGAGTTCAACGTAAGGCTCCATATGGTGCCATTGTTCTCCATCAACCTTCATTGATGTTAAATATGTATATAGAAGATTAGCACGAGTTATTAACAAAACCATTGATCCCCAACTTTAAGTGTCGATATTAGTAGACACATTTTTTTGGCTGGATTCAATCTGATTTTGGAAGCAACTTGCACCCATCTTATGAAAACTCTAATCAAGATATAAAAAAACATTCTTATGCACCTAGAGCATGATAGGATTGTATTAGATTTCATTCTCATTGTGATTTAAGGTGTTAGTATGGAATTTTAGGATCGCAATTATATGTTTTAGACTTAGTTTGATGTTATTCTGATGCTTTTGATAATGTTTAAGTATTTTAATGTGAAGGCTTTTGATTTAGGAAAGAATTCTATCATATTAGTGTGAATATCTAATGCAAGTTTAAGTAAAATTGAGTTAAGAGGCACTTGTGGACCTAAAAGATATGTGTAAATAATTTTAGGAGTTATAGCATCAAGTTAGGAGGTTCCACACTAAATATCAAGGCTATACGACGAGCTATGAAGAGTGTACAAAGGAAATATAAAAAAAACCTAAGTTGAGCACCAGATTTAGTACAACTGACTTTCAAAAAGGGATTAGGTGAACTTATAAAGCTCCAAATGTTATGAAATTTTAATAATTGATAAAAAAAATGTGAGGAGCCTACATATAAAATTTCATATCATTGGACATTTGTAAAAGAAGTTATAGCTAAAAGACCAAGAAGAGCTGAAAGCTGGAAAAGCTTATGTGGTGGGATGACGTGGAATGACGTGGTTTAGTTGGTTTCTACGCTATTTTGGGACCAAGAAGTCATGAAAAATCCCTAAAAGTCACCATTCTAAGCCCAGGGAACATCAAAGACCAAAATAATAATAAGGTTTTTTAAGAGGAAAATGTCAAGAAACTCAAGATTGAAGTTGGAGAATCAAGATTCAAGAAGTGTTGTCCAAATTTCCTACAAAGAGGGCTTCAAGCTACATCATTAATTTTCTCTTTTCCATTACTTTCCTTTTGATTTTTAATCTAAATAGTTTTTTTTAACACATGACTATGGATTTCTAAATCTAGTTAGGATTTGTTCTTGAATTGTTTATTCAACTTTTATCTTCTTGATTAATGAAAGGTTGTTTGTAATAATTTTTTATTTCATAATCATTTCGAATTGAGAGATTGTTTTAATTTATTTAGGTTAGGTGCACAACAATAGTTGGTAACTTAATGGACCTAAAATTATCATATTAATATATGATTGAAGAGATATCTTAATTACCTATTAATTGTCCTTAAGATTGCTTCAAATCCAATTAAATTTCTCGAAGTAGTGTTGTGAATTGAAAGGTTGCAATTCAGCTTGTTATTAATTTAATTTAGATTAATTGGTTAGATCTCGAGAGAGGGTAACCAACTATTAGATATCTAAGATCAAACATAATTAAATCAATAAGGTAAAAGGAGGATAGATAAGGATAGAATAACCCCTAAGTCTTTATCATTGAGAAGCTTGATTGTTTTACTTTCTTTTACAATTTAATTCATTAAATTTGTTAGTTTAGTTTAATTTTCATATTATATATCTTTGGTTTATCTTAAACAAAGTGCAATTCAAATTATTAGGTGTCTAGATTCAATCCTCTTGGGATTAATATCATTTATACTATAAATTAGGGTTAATAGTCATTGAGGTTATCAACATTTACACATTTTTTCAGTTAATTGATCAAACTTTTAAAAGTTTCAATTGATTGATTAAAGTTTGAAAAATTAATCAGTTAAGTGAAAAAGGTTGACGCCGTTAGTCGACCCGACCCGACTCGAACCGACCTGACCCGACAACCTAACCCAACCCGGCTCATTCCAACCTTTTTACCTTTTCTGAAATATGATATTAATAACCTATTTTGAAATTTTTAATAGAGATTCATCTCATAAAAGAATATTTTTACATAATATTTATAAATA